>JASFAX010001993.1:0-47877 GCA_030737875.1 Allium sativum | reverse complement strand
TGAAATAAAAAATTAAAATAAAATAAACACGTGCCCTTTGTTTAGTCTCTTTCCCATTTTTTGTGTTTTCAATTTCCTTTATTTCTTTCCCTTTATCTCTCTCTCATTTATTTCTCTCCTTTTTTACAATTCTTACAAATAAGAAAAAAACACACCAATTTATTGCTTTCATTTTTCTTGTCCTCCCTCTTTAATTTTCTTTCCTTCTCTACCTTATATTTCCTGATACCGTTACATAATCCCCAACATTTCTCCATCCTCTCACCAAAAAATCAGCTTCTCCAAAAATCAAATCAGTTTTCCTCCAATTCAGATCCAATCAAATACCATCTTCTTCAAACAATTTCTCAAATCTCCACAACTCCAAACTCATATATACTTCCTTTCCAAATCAAACCGTACAAACACAAATCCAGTTCGCTACCATACACGCACTGATCACAAGCTAAAAATCCTCTACCCAAAATAATCATCTCCACGCACCAAGTTTATAACCCCTACCAACCACACTGTTTCCACAACTCCGTAGATCATAGTTCACAAGTACCTTTAACCTGTACCATCAAACCACACTCCATATGTAGAACTTTAATAAGCATATCTGCGTTCACAAACCGCCATCATCTTCAAAACCGTATCCAAGACACAACAGTTGGTTCCAAACTCGCCTCGAAATTGAAGAACACAATTCAAAGCCTCAACCTTCTCGAATAACTCAAACCAATCACATCCCATAGCCCATACTGTAGCTAGCTACTCCCTGAACTCTTCACGTCCCACAACCGCATCCCACCATTTCAATATAAGCACTCCTTTTAGACAAAACTGTCGTCCTCATTCACCCACAATCACCATACACACCCATCTCCTACCACTGCCAAACAAGGCCATCAACCCAAATTACACACAACCATCAGTTCATTCACCAAACTGATCCTCAACATCGGAACTGCTGCAAACCCCAAAACCATCTCTGAAACACAGCTCCACTGTTCAGCAACTTCATTAAGCATAAATTCCACACAACTCATTCATAACCAATTCTCCAATCCATCTGCCATTACCACTTCATACAAACCCTCCTCTTCAACTGTAAGAGACCAAACTTCGCACAAAACAATAAACTTCTTTGCCTGATTTCCACACACAAACTTTCCTTTACCTGCTACTCTTCACTAACCAAAGTCTCCTTCACAACAGCATAACCTCCCTTCACAACTCCTTTCCAACTTCTACCTTCCTTTGAACAAACACGAACTACTACCCTCAGCACCGTAAACCCCTGAGCTTCACGAACCCCAACTCCTCCAATTCGTAACCCTGTTCGAATTCCGATTCCAAAAAAAACCAACTTCCAGAAAAACACGTACTCATATTCGAAGAAAACTCTCCATTCGAAATCACAGAACCAAGCCTTTCATCCCCTTCACAAATGCCTATAATTGCTCCATACTATAACTCAATCACTGATCAACCATCCCCTTCCAACCCTTTTTCACGCAGTTCGAAAGCGTCATCTGTCAACCCATCACAATCTGCAACCCCTCCGTGACCTTCAAACCATCAATCCACCAAATCACCTTCAACCCGAACCCAAAACCGTTTTGTCTGTCCCCAAAATCAAAAACCCAAAACCATTTCTCACAAATTGCAACCTAGTTCAAAGACAGAAATACCGAAATCGCATTCAATTCACTGTTTGCAACTCGATTTGAGGAACCATGGAAATTTTTGTTTTTGTTTTCTGAAAGTCCCGTGAAATTAGTGAAAGGTTGTAACAGCTGCGTTTTGATCCTTTGACTGTATATAATAGTTTAGAGGGGGCCGCTTGTTTTAAGCTTAGTGGGTGCATGGTTTGTTCCTTCTAGTTTTAAGTGGGTTTGCGATTGATTTTGTTTTCCTTTGTGAAATTCTATTTCTTGTTTTACTAGTGTTAGCCTGCTTTGTGACCAGGCTACCCAAAGCAAAGATCATGTTGACACACCTCTGGGCAAATGCTGTCTCATATGGAATCTTTGGATAACATCGATCTCCGGCATTGGAAGCATCATCAGAAGACACAAGGCAGTTTGGTCAAAATCACAACATCAGTATAAACTGGCCCGAAACCCCTATCAAATGGCCTCATTTGGATATATTCACCTCAAATACTCTTAGCCCTTTGAATTAGCTTCAGTTTGAGCTTTGGTTTGGCTCAATCGGCCTTACGATTTGAAAGTTATGCCCGTTTCCGTGGATGGGTGTAATCTAGCATCGAAGACCCAGGCCATCGCATCGGATCGCTCCCATCAGCTCGCCCTCGATCGGATCTCCCCCCTCGGATCGCCCCTCACGCGTCACGATCCGACTCGTCACCACCCTGCTCGCTCCCTCTGACCACGACCCGTTCGTGGTGCGTACCGTGACCACGATCCAATCCCATTACCACGATCTGACCACCGAACCTGCAGATAAGCGCACTGTTTTGACCTATTCTTAAGGCTATTCCTGCTCCTACTTTCATGGATCGCCTACCACGTGTCCTACCACGAACCAGTCCTCCCAGGAGCTTTCCTACAGCTATAAATATACCTTCAGATGGCATTTTCAGGGGATTTTTGGCATCTCCTCATCCATGGCTGCCATAGCCAACACTTCTCCATGAATAACCACCATCTTCCTCAATAAATTCAATGGATTCAGAGAGAATTATTCATTGAATTCAAGTGATTGAAAGACAATATTCATTGTAATCGTAATCCATGAGTGAAATAAGAAAATATGAAGTGGATGTAGGCTCGTTAACGCCGAACCACAATAAAAATCTCGTTGTCTTGCTTTTTTCTCTATTTTCCGATTATTTCTTCATATCCTATGCTCAAAATACGACAATTTGGGTGTTAGAGCCATTTTTTGATCTAACAACTAGGTGAGTCTAGGGTAGTTTTTCTTTTTAGTTTTTTTAGTTCTGATTTTTTTTAGTTTGTTTTTTTCTTTTGTTAAAAAAAATCCATTTGTCTTTCTTTTGGTTATCATTAAAAAATATCGCTTTTTTCCTTTCCTATGTTCAATTAGGCTTAGTTAAGTTGTTTTCATTTTGTTTTCCATTAATTTATTTTTAGTTTCATTTTGTTTTTATTCTAATTTTCTCTTAAAAAAAGGACTAAAAAGTTTGGAAATCAATAGAGAATTCATAAGTCAAGCGATTTATAAACAGATTTTGGTTAGATCGGTTGCACACCAAGTGGGGTGTGAACGCGCTAGCGCTACTCAGTTGCACTGAACGGACTGCCGATCTAGGTGAAAATTTTCTAAACTCTACAGGGACTGCGGTTGCAAAAAAAAAAGACATTGCTTGTAAAAAAAATTCTGCAGGGGTCGCGGCTTACTTGTAAAAATTTTATTTATGCAGTTTATTATTCTATGACTGTCTGTGATGGATTATTTTGCTTGTTGATGTATGGCTGGAAATTTTAAAACATACATAAAGTAAGTTAATTTTGAAATCAAATCGACAATTCCCCAAAAGCTCATAGGACAAAATTTTCGTTAAATTAGCAATTAGGATTGATACTCTCTGAGGTGTCTAATGAATGGTAAAGTCTAGACTCAAACAGGTTCTTAAACCTTCTGAGGTGTCTAATGAATGGTAAATTTCTACGGTGATTCGTGGCACACTAATAACCCCTGTCTGAACCTGGCCTAGACTTGTATTCATATAATCCGAAGTTGTTCATTTTAACATCTTTTTTAAGAGCTTCTTAGAAATGTACCAATTTCCTTATCCTCATGAATTTTACGATAATTGTGAAAATCAATATAATCCATATAATTTTACACCAAATTCATATGGATATTTCAATAACAACTTTTGTACGAATAATTTGAATTTTACACCACCAAATTTTCAAACTGATGATCAACCCTCAAGTCTTGAAATAAGTATTCAATCTCTACTTGAAGAAAGTCAAAATTTTAATGAATCAAGACAAAGATTAATTGAAGTAATGTGTAATAATTCAAGTCAAAGTTTTCAAAATAGTCAAAATTCGAATCACTTCCAAATTCAAACAATTTTGATTATAACCCTAGCCAAGTCAATTCTGATATCCAAGATGGATTTCGAATTCAAGATGGAAATGTGAATCACTTTACACATGATTTTGGCAATGGAAATAATTTCAACTGTGGTGCAACTGAAAATTTTTGTTCTCAACGATTTCAAATTGAAAATTCTCATGTAAATAATTATAAATTTGATTTATTGAGCAAATAAACGAAATTCATGATAGTCACATGAATTTATTGTCTCAAGACTACTTGAATTTTCGTGCAAAACAAAATAATCAAATTTCAACATGTGATGAGTCAAATGATAATTCACCTTTCACCACAATCGACGATCTCCAACTAACAACTTTTGAAGTTGACGAAAATCTTAATGAAGATGCTGAAAGCTCTATACTTAATTTGAATTTAATTTCTCTTGAAAAATTAGACGCTAATCTTCAATTTGATCCTCCTCTCTCAGATTCTGAAAATTTAGCAACTTTAGAAGTTAGATTGTCAACCTAACAAAAATTATGAAGTTGTTAACAATTGTTTAAGTGAGGACGACTTTGATGAGCGAAAACTTCTTAAATTGATTGACGATAATGTGGTTGGGTCTGAAACTGAAAATGAAAAATTTGAAAACTTTGAAACTTTTTAGGTTGAAAATAACAAAACTGCTAAATGTGATCTTGAACACAATGAATTTTTTTCAAAAACTATTGAAACTCCTTGCGACTTAATCGTTTCAACTGAACCTCGCTTTGATCACTTGTTTTTCAATGATAAATTTCTGGAGTATATGAACTCTTTTTGGAATAACATTTTTTTTGAGAAAACAGGATTTCGAAATTTGCTGAAACTTCATTTGTTTGGTTTTAACTAGGTTTACAAACTGTGACAGCCCGTTCCGCACCAGCCTGCATTTCCTCCGGAAGTGCGCTGTACACATGCCCAGCTAGCACAGAACGGTTGCCAAAGGAAGGAAAGAAGGGAATGAACTAATCAAGGAACCTGTAGAATGTCTCACAGCGCATGGAATAAAATATAATGATAACATACTTGACATAAAACAGGTGAGACAGTGCATAAGCTGATAACTAACAATCAATGTCAACATCAGAGCAGCGGAAATCCAAATACAGCTTATTACAACTTTCCAAATTTACTGTCTCCAATCAAAAGAAAACTAAAGTAGAAGATACACCACCAATGCCCAAGCAGTGATCTTCAACAATACAGGGAGAATACTATATATATTACGTGGAAGCCTCCTGCTCGTCTCCGGATCATCTACCCGTGCATCACCAGCTAACCTGTCTCTAGTCTGCTCGTGTGAGCACCCAGAGTAATAAGAAGAGACATAAAACTATGGGTCAGACATAAAGCCTGGTATGAGCGATAAGCATCTAAACAGAGTAATAACAGGTATACTAAACCATACCTGAACCTGGACCTGCAACCAAAGAGTTAGTACCACATACCGTACAATGCTCCAAGGTGCCATAATAGATAGTGTAAGAATACGGGGTTGGGGTGTGCATGTCACAATGATAGCAAACAAATCATCCATAGCAACCATCCTCACATCTCTCATTCAGTGCGTAAAGCGTACGACATCTACCACTTTGGAATACTAGACAAACTGAGGTAACGACGAATCCCAACTTGTAGAAACCCTGCTGTGACCAAGCCAAACACTTGGAGTCATGACCAAACATTTCAATGACCCACTCCATTGGTCGTAGCCCTTGGTTCTACCAATGCCATAATGGCCCTGAATCCGCCTTCGTACCTCCTACCATAGTGGTCCAAAGTTATAGACGTCGATAACCCCTTGGCACGCGTCCCGCAGCAAAACCCAACCATGAAGCGAACTCGTTGATTCCCATCTGAATCTTGAGCTCTAACTTCTCATTTGGGCTTCCTTTGCATCTCGGGTTATAGTCTTCTCTTCCGGATCGGTCTTCATTCAGTTCGTAGCCATCAACCCCGGGTCGGTTCGGATCATCCTTCACGCTCGGGTCGGATCGTGGTCTTCATCGTCTAGGTTCGTGACTGCTACTCCGGGTCGGATCGGAGTCCTTCATGGTACACTGGATCGGTTCGTGGCTTCCAGTCCCATCTGGATCGGATCGGGTTCTCCACCACGCCACGGCTCGGGTCACGCCTCCTGGTCATAGCTCCAAGTCCTTCGCCCTCCTTCGAGTCTCTGGTTCGTTATCCTCAAGGTGATCAGATCGGATCGTGTCGTTATCCCTCCAGGCGGATCGGGTCGGAACCTTCTTCATGCCAGGTCGGTTCGCACGCAAGAGCTCGGTCGTGGCGCCATCACTTCAGGCAGGTCGGTTCGTGGTGGAGGGAAATGGGCGGTTCGGTTCGGGTAGGGGCGATCTGATCCGATTTCCTGCACTAATTCCTGCGACTTCCAGCGACAGTTTTCTCGCCATTCGACGGCGTTTTTGACCAATCTAACTATTCTAATCAATCGTAAAACATACCAAAGAGTCATAGCAACATATAACAGCAACCACAAGCAACAAACAACAATTTAAACGAATCAAAATGGATCAAAAGTGGCTAAAACCTCACATTTTCTTATAATCCCTCTTAATCATGTTTAAGCATACGATTAGCAAAACACATCGAAATTAACCCAAACTTCTAACAGAGCCTTAAAACATTATTTTAAAAATTTTAAGAATTTTTCCAGAACTTATTTACGTATAAATTCGCTAATCTTCACTAATTACTCTTAATCACCGTAATTAGTGCAAAAACTATGCAAATCACTCACCTTTGCCACAACTAGAACCCCAAAACCGAAATATTCTCTGATTTGGCGCTGTTCCCAATCTTATACAGCAGCTCCAACCTTGCTTTGGTGCTTTTTCTTCTTAATTTAATGTTTGCTAAGCCTAATCTTCAATTAGAAGGTGATTTCTGGGTGTTTTTAGAGAGATTTAGAGAGTGGAGGCCATGACTAGGTTAAGGGAAATGAAAGTGGCGGCTGGAAAATGTCTAAAGAAATGTTTTCTAACCCTAATCAGCACCTATATCCCCCTAAACCCGAAATTCCCCTTGGGCCAAGCTGCTAATCACCCGGTTAAGCCCAATTAAGCTGTTTTTCACCATCTGAAACTTGTTTCAGCCATATCTCCCAAACGGTGAGTCCGTTTGGCTAATGTGACCACTCTACGGAAAGAGAAACCATCATCCGAAGCCAATGGAAGTGGTTTCAGGTCAAAATTCCTTTCCAGTCAAAAGTTATGGCCAAAACAGTGCCAACTAGGGGTAAAATGGTCATTTAAAAATCGGGAAAAATCATGAACATGGGAAATGACCCCAATAGTCGTCTCCCAAAGTTACATGACCATACGACTTCGTATGTGACAGAAATAAATATCCTACGATCCTATAATGCATAGAATGCGGGCCGTTACACTCTCCCCCCCTTAAGAAATTTCGCCCCCGAAATTCCTTAACCCAAGACATACAAAGGATCCCGCATGCCTACCAACCACATACATCAACCAAACATGCAAAACAAGCAAAACAAACCTATCCTAGCATGCGGAAAACTAAATCGAGGTCAAAATCTTACCAGGCAAAGAGTTCTGGATACTCCTTCTTTATGTCCTCCTCTGTTTCCCAAGTACAATCATTCTCGTCCTCGCTCCACTGTACCTTGACTAGCTTCACCGCCTTCCTTCGAAGTTGCTTCATGTCGTGCGCGACAATACGGGCCGGCTTACGGTTCCCAACCGCCTCGGGTTCTACTTCGAAGTCCTCTAACTGATCAGGTGAAATAGTCATATCTGAGTCGTGAACGAACTTCCTTAGTTGGGAAACATGAAATACGTTATGAACTCCCGCCATCTTCCCCGGTAAGTCAATTCTATATGCCAAATTCCCGACTAGTTCAAGAACAGGGAATGGGCCAACAAATCTTGGTGCCAGCTTGCCTCTCCTGCCAAATCGTATCACGCTCTTCAACGGAGAAATCTTGACAAACACCAAGTCGCCAACGGAGAATTTTAGGTCTCTTCTTCTCTTATCAGCGTAACTCTTCTGCCTATCTTGGGCAGCCTTCATTCGTTGTTGAATGATCTTGATCTTATCTGAAGTTTCCCTCACCACATCTGGCCCAAGCATAAACTTCTCGCCAGTCTCTATCCAACATGATGGTGAGTTGCACGGTCTTCCGTACAAAGCTTCAAACGGAGCCATACCAATACTGGATTGGTAGCTATTATTATATGCAAACTCTACTAGATGCAAATGGTCATCCCATGATCCACCAAAATCCAATATACATGCCCTCAAGAGATCTTCCAAGATACGGTTCACCCTCTCCGTCTGACCGTCGGTCTGAGGATGATATGCGGTACTGAGATGTAACTCTGATCCTAGAGCCTCTTGTAAGCTCTTCCAAAACCCACTAGTGAACAACGGGTCTCGGTCGCTCACAATGCTTTTGGGTACTCCATGAAATCTCACTACCCACTTCATATATAATTCTGCTAACTTAGCTGCCGTTCTGGTCGATTTGACTGGTATAAACCTTGCACTTTTAGTCAGTCGATCTACAATCACCCAAATGCTATCATATCCCGATCTAGTCCTTGGTGAACCATCGATGAAATCCATCGAGACTTGCTCCCATTTCCATTCGGGAATTTCTAAGGGTTGTAACAAACCACTAGGCTTCTTTTGCTCGGCTTTAACTAGCTGGCAATTCATGCATTTGGATATAAACTTCCCAACATCTCTTTTCATTCCTTCCCAGTAGTAAGTCTGCTTCATATCTCGATACATCTTGTTACCACCGGGGTGTATAGTCAACTTTGAGTGATGATATTCTCTAAGCACTTCATCCCTCAATCCACTGACATTGGGTACAACAAGCTTTCCATTCTTTCTAAGCCATCCTTCTCGATCAAGCCCATACTTGTTCATCTTCTCATCGATATCCATCTCTAACTTGGAGATGATTTCCAATAGGTTAGGATCGTCCCTCTGACTAGAGCCGATCCGCTCAATCAAAGTAGGTCTGATCGTCAAACTTGCTAACATTTCTGGATCCAATTCGCACTTTGGTCTGAAATCAAACCCCGCGATAAACTCCAGTTGCTTCCATTCAAGGAACATAGCCCCTAAGCTGGCATGTCTTCTACTCAATGCATCAGCCACCGCATTGCCCTTTCCTGGTGTGTATGCGATGTCAAAATCGTAGGAAGCTAAGAACTCTAACCATCTCTGCTGACGGAGATTTAAATCCTTCTGGGAGAATAGATACTTCAGCGACTTATGATCTGTAAACAGCTCAAATCTTTCTCCCAGGAGATAGTGTCTCCACATTTTTAACGCGAACACGATTGCTGCCAATTCTAAATCATGGGTAGGGTATCTTCTCTCGTGCGGTTTCAATTGCCGACTTGCGTAAGCTACAACCCTACCGCCTTGCATCAATACAGCACCCAGTCCGGTACCACAGGCATCCGTGTATACCGTCATCTCTTCATCCCCCTTAGGAATGACTAACACTGGTGCGCTTGTCAACTTGTCCTTTAGATTCTTAAATGCATTCTCGCACCTTTCATCCCAGACAAAAGCTTGATTCTTCTTGGTCAACTGGGTCAATGGTGCTGCTATCTTGGAGAAACCTTGGATAAACTTACGATAATATCCCGCTAACCCCAAGAAACTTCTTACATCTGTTGCACTCTTGGGCGTAGGCCAATCCTGTACCGTAGCCACCTTTGCCGGGTCCACGGCAATACCATTCTCTGATACAACATGGCCCAAGAACCTCACTTCCCTCTTCCAGAAGTGACACTTAGAAAACTTTGCTTTCAATTGGTGTTTTCTCAACACCTCCATCACTATTCTTAAATGTCCCTTGTGTTCTTCCTCTGTCCTCGAATAGACCAAAATATCATCAACGAACACAAGGACAAACTTATTCAACTGATCTCTGAATACCCTATTCATAAGATCCACAAAATATGTTGGGGCATTGGTCAGCCCGAATGGCATGACCAACCACTCAAAAAACCCAGACGGCGTCCGAAATGCCGTTTTAGCTATACTCTCAGCTTCCACTCTAAGCTGATGAAAACCTGTCGCGAGATCCAACTGAGAAAATACTCTCGTGCCACTCAACTGATCAAACAAATCATCTATCCGCGGTAGAGGATACTTGTTCTTCCTCGTCACTTTATTCAACTCGCGGTAGTCTACACACAAACGAAGGGAACCATCCGCCTTGGTAGCAAACACAACTGGTGCTCCCCATTCAGAAACACTCCTTCTGATAATTCCTTCTTCAAAAGATCGCTGACTTGCACCTCGAGCTCTCGCTGCTCTCTTGGTGCCATACGACGAAGTGGCATCACTATAGGTCTGGCATCCTTTACCAAATCAATACGAAACTCAATCTCTCGGTGTGGTGGAAGTCCGGTCACTTCTTCGAAAACATCCGGATACTGGCCAACCACGGGCAAACCTGACAACTCACTATGCGGAATGTCGAGGGAGTTTAGAAAACTAGCCAATACCCCCTTACTGGGTAGACCACCAAACACTATCCTCCGCCCATCATCCGCTCTAGCTGTCACCAACAAGCCCTCACAGTCTACCACCACCCCGTATCTTTGGAGCCAATCTACTCCCAAAATAATGCCAAACCCAGTAAAGCCCAAAACAAAGCAATCACAAACAAACATGCATCCATGACTCGATAAGACCACATTACGACAAATCATGCTAAGGCTAGTCGAACCACCAATCGGGTTCGTCACTACTAAAGGTCTATCGACAATCTCGGGCTCCAATCCCAACTTATCTACCAGGTCATTAGATATGAAAGAACTGGAAGCTCCGGTATCAAACAAAACTCTAACAGGAACATCATAAACAGAAAGCATACCTTGAATGACGACATTCTTTCCCTTATCCGCCGCAGTTGGGGCATTCGACGAAGAAGGAATAGCATTAAGGGCATATGCTTTCACCATTTGCTTTTCTTTAGGGGGCTGTGGACACTTGTCCTTGTGATGTCCCATTTGGCCACAGTTGAAGCACTTCCTATCCGCTGGCTTGGCCCGACAATTACTAGCATAATGGCCCTTCTTACCACAGCTGAAGCACTCAACATCTTGCTTATTCTTTTTCTTCTGGCCATCCTTAGTCTGGGTCTGCTTTCTTTTATTCTGGGAACCACCCTTGCCTCCACCACTTGCTTGTGGCTTTGGCTCATCTGCGGATGCAACCTCAATCTTCGGCTTAGGGTAGAGACTCTCTGATCTTAATGCTTTCCCCACAATCGACTCAAACGTCTCATCGATGTGGTTAATAAGCCTTTCCCCTAAGTACTGATCTAACCCAGTTATGAATCTCTCATTCTTCTTCTCGGCAGTATCAATAAGAGATAACCCATACTTTGACAAAGTGTCGAATTCAGCAATATACTCCGATACAGCTCTGCCATTCTGCTTGAGCTCCAAGAATTTCTTAAACAACACTGACTTCTGAGCAGCTGGAATGAACTTCTCGCTAAAGCGAGCTTTAAACTGCTCCCAAGTAATCTGATCTTCGGGAGTAGCTGCCTTTATAGCATTCCACCAATTCATTGCCCGCCCTTGCAGCTGACGGGACGCTAGCTTTCTCTTCATTGCCTCCTCGATACCCAAATCCTCGAAGATACGTTCGCAGCTATCCAACCAATCCTGAACATCCGTGGCCGACTCCGTTCCGTGGAACGGCTTCCCACCAAGGCTAGTATAATCCTTATTCAGCTTGGCGAAGTCGACCCTTGGCGCCTGCACTATTGGATCACCACCATTTCCACCATTGGGAGCTGCCCTCTGAACATCTCTAAGCATCTCTCTCATGAGGTCAGTAAACATCGTCCTCATGTCAGCAGCAATCCCATTATTGGCTCCCCTACCAGCACCTCTAGTATATCGGCTCATCGTCAATCTGAAAAAGGAAACGATTAACGACTCCATAGTGGTGCTAGTGCAGTACGACTTCATTCTTATACTAGTAATAGTATATATATAGCTTTTAAAAACCAAAGTAATCACAAATACGCTCTCTCGTATACGTATAATATCTCTCCCTGATAATTTCCCTAGGTTAACTACTCAACCTAGAGCTCTGATACCAAGTGTGACAGCCCGTTCCGCACCAGCCTGCATTTCCTCCGGAAGTGCGCTGTACACATGCCCAGCTAGCACAGAACGGTTGCCAAAGGAAGGAAAGAAGGGAATGAACTAATCAAGGAACCTGTAGAATGTCTCACAGCGCATGGAATAAAATATAATGATAACATACTTGACATAAAACAGGTGAGACAGTGCATAAGCTGATAACTAACAATCAATGTCAACATCAGAGCAGCGGAAATCCAAATACATCTTATTACAACTTTCCAAATTTACTGTCTCCAATCAAAAGAAAACTAAAGTAGAAGATACACCACCAATGCCCAAGCAGTGATCTTCAACAATACAGGGAGAATACTATATATATTACGTGGAAGCCTCCTGCTCGTCTCCGGATCATCTACCCGTGCATCACCAGCTAACCTGTCTCTAGTCTGCTCGTGTGAGCACCCAGAGTAATAAGAAGAGACATAAAACTCTGGGTCAGACATAAAGCCTGGTATGAGCGATAAGCATCTAAACAGAGTAATAACAGGTATACTAAACCATACCTGAACCTGGACCTGCAACCAAAGAGTTAGTACCACATACCGTACAATGCTCCAAGGTGCCATAATAGATAGTGTAAGAATACGGGGTTGGGGTGTGCATGTCACAATGATAGCAAACAAATCATCCATAGAAACCATCCTCACATCTCTCATTCAGTGCGTAAAGCGTACGACATCTACCACTTTGGAATACTAGACAAACTGAGGTAACGACGAATCCCGACTTGTAGAAACCCTGTTGTGACCAAGCCAAACACTTGGAGTCATGACCAAACATTTCAATGACCCACTCCATTGGTCGTAGCCCTTGGTTCTACCAATGCCATAATGGCCCTGAATCCGCCTTCGTACCTCCAACCATAGTGGTCCAAAGTTATAGACGTCGATAACCCCTTGGCACGCGTCCCGCAACAAAACCCAACCATGAAGCGAACTCGTTGATTCCCATCTGAATCTTGAGCTCTAACTTCTCATTTGGGCTTCCTTTGCATCTCGGGTTATAGTCTTCTCTTCCGGATCGGTCTTCATTCAGTTCGTAGCCATCAACCCCGGGTCGGTTCGGATCATCCTTCACGCTCGGGTCGGATCGTGGTCTTCATCGTCTAGGTTCGTGACTGCTACTCCGGGTCGGATCGGAGTCCTTCATGGTACACTGGATCGGTTCGTGGCTTCCAGTCCCATCTGGATCGGATCGGGTTCTCCACCACGCCACGGCTCGGGTCACGCCTCCTGGTCATAGCTCCAAGTCCTTCGCCCTCCTTCGAGTCTCTGGTTCGTTATCCTCAAGGTGATCAGATCGGATCGTGTCGTTATCCCTCCAGCCGGATCGGGTCGGAACCTTCTTCATGCCAGGTCGGTTCGCACGCAAGAGCTCGGTCGTGGCGCCATCACTTCAGGCAGGTCGGTTCGTGGTGGAGGGAAATGGGCGGTTCGGTTCGGGTAGGGGCGATCTGATCCGATTTCCTGCACTAATTCCTGCGACTTCCAGCGACAGTTTTCTCGCCATTCGACGGCGTTTTTGACCAATCTAACTATTCTAATCAATCGTAAAACATACCAAAGAGTCATAGCAACATATAACAGCAACCACAAGCAACAAACAACAATTTAAACGAATCAAAATGGATCAAAAGTGGCTAAAACCTCACATTTTCTTATAATCCCTCTTAATCATGTTTAAGCATACGATTAGCAAAACACATCGAAATTAACCCAAACTTCTAACAGAGCCTTAAAACATTATTTTAAAAATTTTAAGAATTTTTCCAGAACTTATTTACGTATAAATTCGCTAATCTTCACTAATTACTCTTAATCACCGTAATTAGTGCAAAAACTATGCAAATCACTCACCTTTGCCACAACTAGAACCCCAAAACCGAAATATTCTCTGATTTGGCGCTGTTCCCAATCTTATACAGCAGCTCCAACCTTGCTTTGGTGCTTTTTCTTCTTAATTTAATGTTTGCTAAGCCTAATCTTCAATTAGAAGGTGATTTCTGGGTGTTTTTAGAGAGATTTAGAGAGTGGAGGCCATGACTAGGTTAAGGGAAATGAAAGTGGCGGCTGGAAAATGTCTAAAGAAATGTTTTCTAACCCTAATCAGCACCTATATCCCCCTAAACCCGAAATTCCCCTTGGGCCAAGCTGCTAATCACCCGGTTAAGCTCAATTAAGCTGTTTTTCATCATCTGAAACTTGTTTCAGCCATATCTCCCAAACGGTGAGTCCGTTTGGCTAATGTGACCACTCTACGGAAAGAGAAACCATCATCCGAAGCCAATGGAAGTGGTTTCAGGTCAAAATTCCTTTCCAGTCAAAAGTTATGGCCAAAACAGTGCCAACTAGGGGTAAAATGGTCATTTAAAAATCGGGAAAAATCATGAACATGGGAAATGACCCCAATAGTCGTCTCCCAAAGTTACATGACCATACGACTTCGTATGTGACAGAAATAAATATCCTACGATCCTATAATGCGTAGAATGCGGGTCGTTACACAAACGAACCTTTAGTCAACAAAATTTCAAATATCAAAGCGAAACTGAACAATATTTCTCAAAACAAGTGTAAGGATGAGAATGATGCTCAATTTATACATCATCTGAACAAATCAAAATTTGTTTTTGAAACTTTTATTGAACCCTGGCTCGATGACCTGTCTTTAGTAGCTACAGAAATTCAATTTGATTTTAGGATCAATTGTATGCTCAAAATTTTAAAATTAGCAACTCAAAATTTTGGAAATTTGTTTTTCCAAATTTGAAAGTTAATATAATTTTTTTTATGATTTGGTTTTCTGTACTTAATCTGTGTCTCATAATCCTTATGAGGTTGATCCATTGGTCCATTGTGGACCGATTTATCTATTCGATGATGGCATATTTTCTGCACGCACATTTGGTAAGTCGCATTAACCCTCCTTTGTAAAGATGTAAATATTTCTCCTCCATTCACTCATTGTGTCATGCATTGACTGTGGGGATAAATCAAAATCAAGTGTAGGGGAGTTTCATATTTATTTTAATTTTGCATAGAATTTTTTCCATTCAAAAAAAAAATCAAAACAAAAATTCGCAATTCTATTTACTTTTACATAAGACATGATGGAGTTAGCATACAATTTTGGTCGTTCAATTAAAACTTGGAGATTTACTTCTCTTTGAAAGGAAAGTTGAAATTATGAGCAAATTTGGTGTAACTGGTATATTGGGAAATTCGTAGGTGATGAATATGAAATGTTTTCTAAATTGTAATCCGATTAAATGAATGGTTTATTTAAACTACTTGTGATAACGTTTTAGATCTTTTAAGTGAAGTTGTGCTAAGATATATTCGCTTAACTCTCTCTCTTATATAAAAAAAAGACAAGAAAAAAAAGAATGTATCTATATATTCGTAATCCAAGGGTATCTAACATTGCTAGTAGATCTCGCGTTGGTGTGCAAACCCGCCAAGCTCTTTCCGACACCTTGTTGACAATGTCAGCATCAGTATATCTTGGTCTCATTTTATGAGTTGGACACCTAAGGATTACCGACATCTTGTTGACAAAGTCAGCGTCGATCGCACAATCCGCCAAGCTCTATCCCAAATTCTCACAGGTGGTATACCTTGGTCTTTTCGGTTAGGTGTTTGTAATGTAAATATTTAGTAATAGAGAGAGAGTAAGCACTTGAAATCCAAGCACACTCTTTACTTATTCGACCTAACATGTTAACAAAAAGGAAGTTGAGATGCCGTTTTACAATTGTTGATATCGATTATAGAATCCATTTCATATTTGCACTATGTTTCTACCAAAATAAATGGCCAAGCTAGAGGAGTTTGTGACGATAACATGACTTTTGTTTGAAGTTTTGATTAGTAACGGTTTGTGTTAACTCATTCATGTAATATTTAAAAGTAAATTATCCATTTGTAAATATTCATTTAAAAGCTTGCATTCATCTTGTAAATATTTTTTAGTCTTGCATTTTGTAAATATTTTTTGCGTTTAACTTTTGGATTTTGTGGGTATTATCCGCTGAAAACCCTCATGAGACAACACTCGTCCTACTGGGGACACCCAGAGGTTTTAAAGGCTTGTTGCATACGCTCAATGCAATCGTGCTCCCTACGAAAACAGATTTAGCTTAGTTTTTACTTTATTTGAGGACGAATAAAAAGATAAGTGTGGGGGTATTTGATGTGCATGTAAAAACGCACATTTATATTCATATATTTATTCTTGTTTAGTACAAATAAATGTCATATGTGGGTATTTTATCATGTTTAAACTGTAATTCAATTGATTTTAAAACATCTTGCATTCATCATCATATAGGGGGAAAATGGTCATTTTTATGCTTAAATTATTTTGAGAATTTTTACTTGGACATTTTCATTGTTTTTGTATAGATTTGATGCATGCAGAAAAGGACTTCAGAAAGATATATATGCATACAAAGGAAAAAAAAGGAAATCAATGCCTTGCCAAAAAAGGAAATCAATCAATGGAAAAGGAATCAATTCAAATAGAAGATTAGTGGAGGACCTCACCCACTCTCCCTCTTTCTTTAGTGGAGACGAAAAGGGCATCATGTATTGTTATTGTTAAAGACAAAAGGAAGCATTCTTGGTAGAACGCTAAAAGTGAATTAGGGTTTTTCGCATGATAAATAACCCTTGTATGTTGATGTAAAAAAAAAATTGGATTTTGTTTAGTTTAGAGTGGCTGAAATCAAAAACTCTATTTCTCTTCCATAGCTTCTTAGCCATTTCTTTTATGTAATTTTTTTAATGTAATTTTAATACAGTGCTCTTTTCTTTTGTTGTCTTTTATGATGAAATCTCTTTTTGTTATCATTGAATCATTATGAGTAGTTAAACCCCTTCAATTTAGGGGTAGTGAAGCTCTCATGATTCATGAATAATTAACATAAGAATTTCATGTTTCTAACTCTCTTATTTGAGCTTAATCTAAAATTGGATATAGATAAAGTAAAGATTTTATATGGCGAAAATTGATAGCACATGTTGGTTGATTATTCCCAAATGTGTTATACTCTTATCATTATTAGAATCATACTTTATCACAATCTAATTCATTTTAGAAAAAGTAGTGACATTAAAAGTGAAAGCATCCTTAATGTTCTATGTACTTAGTGAATATTAACATAAAGAACATACTCATAATATTTCATTTTTATTTGAACTATTATTTTCTATGTGATAATTAGTGCTTTAAGTTTGTATTGAAATTTGATGATTTATGTGGCTTGAATTTTCTACACATAAATCATGCTTGTATTAATACAACACTTAATGTGCTAGTTATTAAAAAAGTTAGAGCCATTTTTATGTTAATTAGATTGATGTTGATAGTGAATCTACTCTTAAATTGTCTCTTAGTTTCATATTTGTATTCATTTCAACTTCATTAGTTTTCTTTTAGTTTATAGTTAACAATTTCACTTGCTTTCGGCTTAATTTGATTGAGTAAGACTAGAATAAATTCTTTCCCTATGGATCGACTTGTATTCGCCACGTGCTACGATTGTACATCGTGCGCTTGCGGTAATTATTACGATATTTCGTCAATTGTTTTCTAATTCCATAGAAACACCGTTTGCAAACAAATACCAAGAGGAAATCCCTGATTTGTTGCCTACAGAAATCTACTGAGTTCAAGGTGGCAGAAGTTGAAGCAATATCCGCCACTTCAAGGGAAAAAGGGCCAGTTCTGCTTATCAAAATTCAAGGCCGAAGAAGGTGGTACGTAATGAGAAACAGGCTGGGAGGAAGATGGTGCTGAAAAATCGAGCCTTCCCTCGTCTACTTCACTAACAGCATCAAAAGGTGCAGGGTCATTCGTGGATTTACCTTTCGGGGAGACTTCTGGGGAAGCATCAATATCCACCACCTGATTGACAGCTATGGCAGAAGGATCAAAAGTCCACCTTGTTCTCGGAGTAGCGAAATTATCATTTGAAGAGCTAACCGACTTCACACTTGGGCTTCTCCGATAGGGGGTCAACGATGGGTTGAGCAAGCCTCTTCATGGCTTGGACATTGGCCCGGCTATAAGAACCAATAACAGTTGCATCCTGAGAAGCTGAAGGTCCTAAACAAAGAAAAAGACGAACTAGAAAATGCAACAACCAGAAAACAAGAGAAAAAATGAAAAATATTGCCGAACCAAATGATAGAATCCCATCTAATACACCTGGATGGATAGTAGAGCTTGGACCAAATGAGTCGGAACCCTGGAACAATCCCTTAGGGCCAGAAAGTTGGATAGGAGGTTGTCCCAGTACCTTTTGTCCAGGAGGGAGCAAACCATACTCGTAAAGGTTATTGATGGTCAGGAGGAATGACCTGCAAATGTGCTCCACTAGTGTGTTGAAAACAACGTCAACCACTAAAGCCTCCTCTGGAGTTAATATCACATCTTCGGAGGGGGGTTCTGCAAAAGGGAGAAGTTCTAAAAAAATATCATCACAAGTAGAAGATAGTTACTTCCTAAAAGCAAGAGACCTACCGTCCTCACTAAATTGTCCTAATATGTCGGGTGGACATTGAACAAGGAAGTATTGGTCCTCCCACAACCTAATTTTACTAATGCTATCAGTAATCATCTCTTTACGGGATTAGCCCTCTAGATCGGCGATTCTGAAGTCTTGGAGAATCGGATCATGTGACGGATAAGCTTGGGACTCAAAGAACCTTGACCCGAGGTAAGCTCCAAAGCCTCTAAGAACAAAAGGATCGTGCATGTGTTAGATGAGAGCTAAATAGGAGCCACTTTCAAATCAACCAAAAGCTTGTGTAGAAAGGGCGGGAAAGTAAGAAATCCTCCATACCAGATATGGATAGCCGAATATGCAAAGAACCCTTCTAGAGGATTCTTGAGGAAATTTGGAGTAGCAGCTATCATGCCGTTCGTACCCACTATGCCAAAGCTGTCTCATATGGCGTACACAGATTGTTGAGATATAATTAGGGATGACATAGGAGCGAATGCCTTCTTGGGACGGGAGCCCTTGGAATCCTTAGCAGGGCTTTTGTGAGACATGATTCTACCAGGTAACATCGTTCCATAACAATTCGACTAGTATGCATATCTCCTACACAAATGCACATACTACTAGCATTATTAAACATTATGGGGTGCCATTACGCCTCGATTAACAAAGGTCAGATAGGTAGAAACCTAAATCAGACTCAAGTAGAGGATATGAGGAGAATTATATCTTTTATACCTTAGCTAACATATGGCTAAGCCAAATTTAATCGCCCTAGAAACCTAAGCAAACCAACACCATTAATGAAGGAAAATCAACCCTAACGACATTAGAATCATTTTCGGCAACAACAGTTAGGGTAACATCTGAGCCTATTCTATGAACAACATAATCATAACCAACTATCATGTCAGTTTGAACACGTAATTAGGGTTGTGATTCATATGGAAAGTAAAAATACTCACCAATAATCGAGCTTGAACCTTCAAAAGAGGAAGAATTTGAGAATCTTTTTAGGAAAGCAGTAATCTGGTTCAAAGATTTAATTTGTAGGTAAAAGATGGGAGCGGGGCAAAGAAGAGTTTATGTTCAAATTTCAAGATCAATCTAGGACATACAGATAAAGTCCAGGAAATGCCCTAGATCGAAGGAGATCAAAAGACCTTGAAGTGACATTCAGAAATAAAAAAGATGGACTTGAAAAGTCGAATACACCTCTTCACTGGGGGGAGGGGATGGGGCAAATGTTATCATCGATTTATCTCTAAGGCTAGTTGGAAATGAAGGGGTGTCGGAAGAGTACATGCATAGGAAAGTACCCCAAAAGCAGGAAGCTAAGCGATAGGTCGGACTGAAGGCCGGGGGAGATAGTTGGGAAGCAACACAAACTAACACCTTCCTAAGGGGAGGAACTCAAAATTTATAAAATGCTTGCAAGGCACGATAGACAAAGTCCTTCCGACAAGACCTCTCCAACAGAAGACTTCGTAGTGGGAGGCCTCCCTAAGACAGGAATTCGAAAAGACGGAGGTACGAGTTACCCTCCTCAAGATCTGGAAGGGTTATCAGAAATGATTTGCCTAAATATGGATGCACCTGAAGGCTGGGGCATCTGAAGTGCTAAACCAAAAGAGCGCAAGAATCATCCAGAACCAATTTCTGGAGCATCTATCGTACGAATGCCGAAAGGCCGCATAATAGAAATGATATCGGACGCCACCCTCTGGGGATCCAGGCTACCACAAAAGCTCCACCAAAAGACTAATCGAGACCCAAGCAGAGATACCGACTACTCGTGCTGATTTACCTAGTACCGAAACCCACAATGGCTTCGAACCAGCAGTTATCAACGTACATCATGAGGGAAGGCCCCTCTAAGTATTCATGATAAAGCCGAAGGCCTACATCCAAAAACTTATGTCCAAGAGCCTACATTCAGGATTTGTTACCAAAAGTTCAAATACCATCCGAAGGCCATAACTAATACTCCAAAAACGGACAGAAGCTAAACGCCCGAAACCAAGGAGGATGCGACCGACAAAGGCCCCCATAGGCCCAATAGCCCAACAGCGGAAGTGCCTAGGACTACAATAAATAAGGTCCCAGAGGTCATCTTTGATGGATGAATTCTTTTCCTTCATATTAATACTCTGAAAAAAAGAGGAAGCTTAGCGTTGAGATTAATCAGAGAGTTTATCCTATTATATTATGTACTCCAAATGAAAGTTTAATAAAAGGGTTCTTCTTGTAGAAAATTGCTCTGTGAGTTTATATCATTATGTTCAATTAGCATTATTGTAGTCTTACTACTCATTTTCCAGATATGCATGGGTTCCCGTCTCAATATGTGCTCAGATACGAGGATATATTTCCTTCCCTGAGCTTATATCTATTCTGGCAGTTCTTAGTCATCCCACTCCTCTAGACTTTGACATTTAGGAAGGTAATCGGATTTAACCCAAAAGTAACCAAACCGCCTATCTTTCCTTCATATCTGCCCCAGTTGACCCATCCCCGGTGTTGACGAGAAATATCGTTAACGGTATGTAACTCTTAATTTAAGCAAAAAATTGGATTAAATTCAACTATTTACTCCAAAATTTACATATTATCTTTTGCACAACATCCACTGTCATACCTTTTTACTCTTACCATAATTTCATAGCTCCTAGTGTCGACCATTACTTTTCTCTAGAGTTTGATTAGACATTGCCTATGAATTTTATGTGCATTGTTAGTCTAGTGTCAATATGAATGCTTGTCTGCAATCCAATATACTTGTAGGCCCAACCTAACTCTTACTCATTTTTCATAATTTGTAAAATATATATAAATTTATTGTTTTATGATTTGGTAATAAAAAATTATTTGTTAGGAACGGGTGTTAAACTCTACTCTAACTAATTACATATAATCCATAAAGTAAGAAAGCATTTGCTAATGTTACAGAATAATTCATGTTAAATATTTGCTCACAAAGGTGAGCTTACAAATTGTAGATATACTAATGATAAAAGGAATGAACCGAACTGAATAATGTGATGATGAATTAGTTCTTAATTGGTTAAAATTTTAGAGAATCAATGTGTAAATAATTCTCTCATTAAATTGAATTCTATTTAAGGAGAAATTGATGGTGATTAATTCGATTAGGTCGCATTGTAATTAAACAAAACTAACACAATTAGTTACTTTTGTTATGATATGATTCTTTCCATTTTAAATTGGTTTACTTGTAGATATTCTAAGTAAGCACATGTTAAATTCATAATTTTCGCACATAAATTCAAACATTAAAAGCAAGATGCAATATTTAGATCACTGCAGAGTACAAATAATATCATAAATATATTATGGTGAATGTAAATATAAAAAACCATTACTAGATTATTGGAATATTCATAGCATAAAGTAATTGAGTAAAATTCATCCAAGAATAATTTATAGTTGGATGTGGATTGGAGATAGAAATATTTGAATTGTAATATATGCATGCAAATGAAAAATAGTTATAAATTTGTTTATAAAATTAGGAGAAAGAAGATAGTGAAAAGGAGAAGTGATAGAGGAATTAATAAAACTTGTATTGAAAGCGTGGAGAAGATGGAAGCATCTTAGTTAATTTGCAGGGCCGGTCCTAAGTACTTCTAGGCCTAGTGCGGAAAGAAAATTTTGGGCCTTTATTTTTTATTTTATTTTACGAAATTGAAGTTAAGTCATATGTCATATCATTGTCATATGTCAACTAAATTTTATTATACTCATGACATGTTTAAAAACAAAACTGGTAATAAGAAGAAACAAGAAAATTGAATAAATTTTTCTAACCTTTCTAAAGTAAACTTAACAAGTGTTGGATCTCATTCTTCCTCACTGAGCAGATCATAATGGAGATATATTACGCATCCTGAAAAGAAAAAGCAGCTCTAAGTAAATAACTCATTAAAATTAATCTAAATTTGACATAAATTATATGGGATGAACATCATATAACAAGACACATTAAGCAAAAAAATAACATATTATGAATTATAAATGAAGTTAGTATACCTGTACAAAGATCATGGGCAAAAACAAACATCAATTCTCATTTAAAGTGACATCTTCTTGCATTTTTTGAAGCAAAATCATCGATAATATGCTCCACTTTGATATTTTTCAGCATATGCTTTTCAATACTCAAAATTGCTAAGCCATTCAATCTATCTTGAGTCATACTTGTGCGCAAATAAGATTTAATTAACTTCAACTTTGAGAAACTCCGCTCAGTAGAAGCCACAGTAATAGGTATAGCTAACAAAACCCGGTAAGCAACCAAAATATCTGGAAACAAGTACACGATTTTTAAAACCCTAGGATTTTTGATTTTGAAAGCCCTAAAATTGGATTAAAAGCAAATTTGCATACCTGTGTAGATCGAAAATTTTGGGGATGGATCAGGTGCGGATTGCTTTCAGGTGAGGGGAGGGGAGGTTTTGTGCGGCGGTGGGAAGAAGAAGGGAATGAGCGAAAGAGGGTAACGGTGGAAATAGATAAAGGAGAAGTCAAATTTTTTTACAAAAGGTAATGGTAGAAATTTTTTCACACAAAGGCACTAGTAGAGATTTCTTTAAAAAAGGCACACGTAGAGGTTTTTTCACAAAAAGGCACCGGTAAATTTTTCTATCGTATTCCACGCTGGCCTATTTACAAAAGGACTAGTTCAAATTTTTGGTGGGCCCCACCAGGTTGGTGGGCCCTGTGCGGTCGCACGAGTGGCACCGTGTCAAGGCCGGCCTTGTTAATTTGTAAAGGAATAATGATTGCATAAAGTGTAGTATATACAAAATATTTTAGAGTTGATAGATATGTATTTAATTAGGGTATGAAAGAGCTTTTTTCATATTATAAGTAAAGCGAGTTGTTTAATTTATTGAAATTGAGTGATATTTAATGTAGAAATGATAAATTTTATGATAAGAATATGATAAGGATAAAGTTTTTTTTTTAAATTGAAAGTTCATTCGGTCTAGAATGAATTAGTATATTGATTATCATAATCATGCTTAACTTACAGAAAGTTGAATGGTTTTAATAAAACATATATGATTATTTTACATGTATGTCATTATGTATTTCGAAATGAATCAGTATATAAGCCTTGCTACGGACAGTCTCTATGCACGACGGTCCCTGTGCTGTCGCAGACTGTCCCTGCACCCTAGCATTCTGTTAGTATATTAGTTGACATAATTATGTTTAATGTTATTCCTCTGCATCGAGCCCATCAATGGCAGCCACTGCCATAGCTTTCCTCCTCTCTCTCACATTCCATCCTCTACTTCAAGCCCCACGTCTGACGTGTCTCCCTCTTCTCCTTTGAGTACTAGACCGATCCCGCTACCCCTTGACTCCCTTCCCCTTCAACTACAAGAACTTTCCCTCCTTCCCCCTCTGCTAACCTTTTGTTCCCTTCTCTTGAGCATCCCTAAACTTTGCTCTTTACTTCTAGTCTGCAGAATGCTGGTATTTACAATCCACCTAATCTTATACCGGTGATAAAATATGACTATATTATGCATACTCCTGAAGTGGTTCAAGTGGGTATGATTGTCTGATCTGAGTACCTGGTCAGATTCTTTTTCAGTCAGGCCTCTCCTGTTCTCAATGGTTGCTCAAACTCTGAAGGGTTGGTGGAAACTCAAAGAGGACATAAACGTAAGATCTAATGGTAATGTGTTATTATTTTAATTCTCTAATATTAAGGATAGGCATAATTACAGAGTGATACTATAATAATGCGCAGCAGGCTTTTTATTTTGAAATCGTGCATTCCTTATATAACGGATGTGGATTGTGTATGTGAAATGCTTGATTGAGATTAAACCTGATACAACAGGTAGAAGGGGGATCACAATGAATTCAAGAGAAATATCATTGGAAACTGGAATGAATTTTAAAATGTTTGGGAACACGCTTGATAAATGAGACAAAACTTTAGTCAATAAAGAGGTTAAATCTGCACTTCATGAAAGTAAACATTTAGTAAAAGGTTCTAATGTTAAGAGAAAGTGGTAGATAAATATTATTAGGGAAAGAACAAAAGTGGCTAAGTCTGAATACGGGAAAGAAGTTGAATAAGGATGAAAAATCGGGAAGGATTACTTTAGCTGAGAAGGGAGAGGTAGATTGTTACAAAGATAATGATCAAGTTTCAAACAACCTTGTGAAAGAAACAAAAGAAGCTGTAAATTTAGACAAAGGAAAACAAGTTGTAGGTCGGGAAACGAGTTTAACTAGCAAAATACAATGGGTGAATCTGAAAGTTAGGTCGTATGTGATAGACAGAACCTGGTTGTTGAAACAAACCCACTTCAAGTGCTTTCAATAGGAAAAAGGAATTGTGATGGTGTGAAAAACATTTGTAATCCTCAAGTTTCTAAAGATATCTAAACTATATTGTAATTACTGTGTTATCTTTCAAGAACAAACAGGCCTCCGCAGTAGATTTGAGAAATTTAAACTGAACAGTGGCAGATTGGTTTTCTCGCTCCAACTTTTCTTCCTTAATCCGCGAAACCACCTTCTTTGTTCCTAACCCTAAATATTCGTTTGCTTTGATTTCTCAGAAAAACTCTCTGTATCCTATCATTGACCATTCCTCATGGTCAATGCCAATCCTCTTAAATCAGAAGCCCTCCCCATAGTGCCGGCCCAAGCTACATTGTTGCCCTAGGCGAAATGAGATGGCCAAAAAAATTTAAGCACTATACTGAATACATTGTAGCCCCAGCCGAAATGAGGCAGCCAAAAACTTTGAAGCACAATGCTAGGAATTAAACCCGAGATGTGATAAACAAGAAGCAGTTGTTACTACCATTACACCCTTACAATAACTGACAAGCTAGTTACTACAGATTCTTTTATTAATAAAAAAAGGAAACCCATCACCACCTCCACCTGTTGCCCCAGCCAGATCCGTGCCCTAGGCGATTGTCTTGGTCGCCTTGCCCGAGGGCCGGGCCTGCCTCCCTAATCTATAATTTCCGCTTTCTTGATACCCATGGACTCGCGAATTTGGGAGCTACCTACAATACACCATCATCTTTGCTTCAAATCTGGTAATAATATTTAGCTTTACAGACAATCAAAATGTAACGACCTGGGTTTTTCGTGATCTTGGATATCGGCATATAACACCATGTCGACTATTCAAGCATCGGAAACACTGGATTGTCCATGAAAGAAATTAGAGGGTGAGAATAGATAAGATAGAAACTTGGAATAGAAGAAGAAGAACATACAAAATCAGAGTAAATACGAATCTCACAGCGGAACGAATAAATATATTTCATAACAAAACTTTGAAATAAAACAGTATCTGTATACAATACCATTATTTGAGTATAACACTTACAACACAGCGGAAATAACAATAGCTATATAATCTTGAAGCCTCTTGCTCCAGCTCTTCAAGTATCTGTAAAATCCCGACTACTTGACTGCCCGTACGAAACTGGGAACCGAAGAGTTTAGGGAAAACAAAAAAAATAAACTCTGGGTCAGTCATGTGACTGGTGTAAGTAAACTCAAATCATTTGATTTAACTTTCAGATTTCTTTTGAAATAAAGGATAATCATAAGACCGATCAACACATAAACACGGATGGCTTTTACCTTATGATGACCAAAAATATTTCTAAAACGATACTTGTCTGATATTATAATAATGTCTAGATCAAGTAAATAGAAATCTAGCAGAAATGCTTGCATCTAACGTTTTACATATATAATATACAATCAAAACCGCGGGCTCTTATTTGGGGAATGGATTCCAACTATGACAAGGTATGGATCCACCTTCCGATCAGTGTACTCTAGAAGCGATACACTGGAGTTCAACAAGAACATCTTGCAACTCGGCCACACATGACCGACCACTCATTTTGCTTGAATGTATCGAATATATTATCACCTTTGTAACACCCCGAAAATTCTATAACTGTGAAATTAAAAAATTAAAGTATAATTAATTTGAAATCAAAGAACTAAGGGAAACGGGATACGCCATTGCGTTCGTCTCGGAAAAATACGCGAAATAGAGTCCGAGTTTTCGAAAAACGGAGTCCGTATGAAGAAGATATGGCCTTCGGAAGTTTTGAATTAAATTTAAAATTCAAACGGAATAAAATAATTAAAAATCGGGCCCAATGGGCCAGGGCGGATAAACACCCGCCTAGGGCACCCAGGTCGACTAGGCTGTCGACCTGGGCTACCCATGTCGACAGGGCTGTCGACAGCCCTGTCGACAGGGGTGTCGACCTGGTCGAGCCCAGCCAACCTGGCTGGCCAGGTCTGTGTTTGGTCGAATTTCTGTGGTCTGCTTTGTCATTAGGGCTAGGTGGCGGGTTCTAATTGGTCTCTCTATCTAATGAATGGCTATGATCTCACCTAGCAACATCAAGGGTCCTAATCAATTCCTAACCTCTATATAAACAACCCTAGACTAAACCCTAATCTATTCATTCAAAATTAAGAACATAGCCGCCATGTTGCTGAGGAACGACTAAGAGTAGCCGCCAACTAGAGAGAGAATTAGGAAGAAAGTTCTAAAGCCTAAAGCAATTCAAGCAACCTAAAGCCAATCAATTCAACAAAGGAATAATATCTCTTAATTAGAGAATTCGCCGCAACCATTGTAAGTAGAGTATTACTTTGGTATGAATAAACAACTGTGTTGATTTGTATGCTTGAATTGGGATAATAAAGTAATTCATATTTGTGCAAAATTATGTTATTCATTATAAAGAACTACATGCGGTAGTTCTATGCAAGTATACGTTTGGAATATTGCGCAAATTATGTAATCTATGTTGAAGCTACATGTATGTAGTTGATTGAAATTCATGCAAGTTTGGGGTTTTGTTATTATGCCATCATGATGTATATTTTTGTGCATAAATCATTTTGCAAGTAATTGAAACAAGTTTGGTTGTTATAGTTCATATGAAACTATGTTGGAATTTTGACACCATAATCCATGTATTAAGTCATGCTTTTGCAAACTTATGAATATGGCTAGGCTATGAATGATATTTGGCATAATTGAAATCCATGATTAAGTCTATCTTGTTTACAAGAATTATATGATGACATATGTGAGACATGGCTAGGTTAGACTCAAAAACCCCTTTTTGCAAGTTTAAAGCAAACACCATGTTTAGGAACATTTATGCATAAGTATGTTTATACCATCGTTATGTGATTAGACTTAAATCATGATTAAGTTGAACTATGCTTTTGTGTTAGTAACAAAGTATCCCCTTTGTAAACATGTAGAAACCTTATGAACATGACTTGTTTATGTTTATGCCTAAGTGGGAACATAGGTCTATGTTGTAGTTAAGACTATGTGACACCTAACTTAGATTCTTATCTTAAGTTTACATGGTTTGGTTTATGTCACCTATGCTTTATGACCAAAGTATATATATGCAAGTACACCAGTTTTTATTATGTATTTCCAACGTCATATGCAAGTTCATGCGCTCACCTTCCCCTCTTTGTGTATGTAATCACGCTTTAAGCCTCCCCTTTTCGCATGGCTAAATTGGGCTTTAAAAGGCTAAGCCCAATATATATAAACGGACGTGTAAAACGGGGGAAAATAACGTTGGGTTAAAAATAATTAATGAATGAAAATATAAAATAGAAGGGCCCAAATTCAAGTATGGGTTGGGCCCGTGATTGGTGTAACCTTTACACCATTAACTTAATAATGGGCCGCAAATATTTACATATAAGAAATAAAGAAGAATGACAAGATATGTAAATGTAGAACATACGAGGTGTTTAACCCGAGGTTGGATTGAGTTGTGATGTAAACCTGCCCGGAACCGCCCGGCTGTCCAGTAGTCACAACAATACCTATCCAATGTGAGAGGTTAAACATGGAGCCCAATAAGGACCCGAGGTTAGACTGAGTTGTGGCGTAAGACTGCCCGGAACCAACCGGCAACAGGCAGCCACAACAATACCTGTCTAATGTGAGAGGTCAGGGCCTTAATAAGACGATTAAGGCTGAGTCAGGATTGTTAGGATTAAGTGAACTAAAGACTTAATCAAAATGGAACATGCTAAACTAAACGGACTGGTGGGGTTAGGTTAGGAAACACTTAACCAACTTAGCATGTTGGCTAGAGATAGAAAACCTAGTAACGGGGGACCCTTTTCAGCAGTAACCCTAAAAGGTGTATCAGGATACCCTGAAACTAGGCAGGGTGGGGCACGATTACTGGGCTGATTGTAAGAGGTCAAAGCGACGGCGGTGGTGTAGCAGTGTAGGTTCTAACGGAGTGCGGGCGTGCACACACTCCGGTGCAGAAAAATAAGGCACTGGACACCAGTAGCATACCTGTGCACTCTAAGGTTGTGTCGGGTTGCCACTATGGGACTTGATACACCCCATGGTGGGACCAGCATAGGTAACTACAACATCGGGGGCCGTAAGACACATGTAATTATGCGAGTAGGAGCCGATCATCATAGAATGGATCACATCACCCTGATTATGGGGTGCCAGTTGGAAACTAGTTTATATGGGTTCAGAGATCAACATGGGGTACGATAGTATATTCGACCCTAGACAACTTAACCAAGTTTATTGTGCTTGCCCGCTTCCTGTTTATACTTATCATACCCAGTTCTTTATCCATAGACAAAATAGTACTAGACTTACTCAGGCTTTATGTCTGACTCTACTTTTCTTTCGTCTTCTTTCTTCCGTTTCCCCCCCCCCCCCAGGTCCTCAGGGAGGGAACACAGTAGCTTGACCAACCTCAACATCCAGCTTGAAGAGGAGAAATGTATTGCTTGGACTTTCCTGTTTTGAACTATGGCTTTGGACAATCCACTATGGGGCTTTTGCAGTTTATCTATGTTTTATTTATGCTTCTTTAAATAATGTACTCAAGACAGATTATGAAAGTGTTATGTTATGTTTTTGGGAAGGATGTTGTTGTAACACGTATTTGACTTTATGAAATAAAAGTTTGTTGTTCTTCCGCTGTTTACAAATATGTGTTCTTATATCTGTCTTGTATATCTGTGACTTGTACTTATAAACCTCCACCAAAATTAGGGCATTCCCTTTGAGAGTGACCCTAACGGAGGTGGGGTGTTTCACTTGGTATCAGAGCATAGGTTTACCAGATAAGATAAAAAGTTTTGAAAAAATTATTTTCAAAAAGGGGAATTTAGAGAAGCATTTTTAAAAGAAAAATACTATTTTATTTTAAAAAGGCAAAGTCCACTCCCCAAAGCCATAGGTACTATCTCTTATCCTTCGTTTTGAATCTATCCTTTTTGTTTCAGCATGTCCGAAGATCTTAACTTGCCGGAAGGGGTACCAATACCTGGTTTGTTTAGACGGTTCTTAGAAGCAAGGGCCACTCAGCCAGGTCCTACCATTCCTCCTCCCCCAGCTGAAGGAAATCATCCAGCTGCAGCAGCACCTTTTCCTCCACCTCCTCCTCGGGGAAACACTTTTGCTAAGATATGTAAATATTTTAAAGCTATGGGAGGAAGGGATTTCCATGGAACTGAGTCCTTCGTGGCAGCTAGGAATTGGCTGAAAGAAACAGAGGACCTATTCATCATCTTTGAGGTAGAGGATAGACAAAAAGTACAACTGGCGGTGTGGCTATTGAAGGGCGAGGCTTCCTACTGGTGGGAAGTCACTAATGCTGAAAGACCAGTGGAGACATGGGAGGACTTTAGGGCAAGGTTTGAGACCAAATTTCTCTCAGATGCGGAAAGAAGTTTGCAGTTGGAAAAATTCTTATTTCTTAAGCAAGGGGACAAGACAGTCAGAGAATATGTGAATCAGTTCGATGAGCTGGCTAGGTTTGGGCTTGACCTAGTCAACACCCCGCACAAGAAGGCTCTCCGTTTCGTCAAAGGGTTAAATGAGCCATTACACGGTTTGGCCATGACCCATATACCCATGGGGGCCACGTATGAAAGATTGGTGCAAATGGCATTGCTGAATGAGGAGGATAAGGGCAAGAAGGAGACAAAGGCAGAAAGCTCTCAAGGAAAGAAAGAGGGTTTGCAGCCTAAGAAGGCGGACTTTAAGAAAGGCGGAAAAGGCAACAAAGAGAAGAGGAAGTGCAATTTCTGTGGAAAAGTGGGGCACTTAGTAAAGGACTGCCGGAAAAAGAAGGCCAAGGAGAATGGTGGGTGCTTTTCATGCGGTCAGACAGGCCACAGGGCTAAGGACTGCCCAAAGAAACGAGGACAGGGGCAGGGCGCTGGATCCACCCCAGGGGCACAGGTTCATGTGCTAGAAGCGCCACCATTGCAACAACGAGGTATAAATACTTCTGTAGAAAGCGTAATATATCTTTATGATCACCCCGTTCGCACTTTATTTGATTCCGGCGCATCACACTCCTTTATCTCGTCTGCTTTAGTAGAATCTCTGCACCTAGAAACTAGTATGGTAGAGGACCCCTTAATTGTTTCAAACCCAATTGGGGGCCCAGCTCATTTGTCTATGATCTGTGTGGGATTGAAAATTTCTATTCTAAGTGTAGAATTTCAATGTAGTGCCTTTGTTTTGGGCTTTTCGGGGTATGGTTTGATTTTGGGTATGGATTGGCTATCCAGTAATGGGGCCATCCTTGATTGCGAGAAAAGGGTTGTTAGGCTCCTAACCCAGCTCGGTAATACTTTGGAAATTTCTTGTAATCCCTCGTATGCGGTTATGCTTAGTTATCTTGAATCGCTAGATGCCTCTGTTGAAAATTTGCAAACAGTTAAAGTGGTCCGGGAATATCCGGATGTCTTTGAAGAGGTGAAGGGCTTGCCTCCGAAGCGGGAAATAGACTTCCGCATATATCTTGTAGATAATGCAAAGCCCGTTGCGTTGCCCGTTAGACATATGGCTCCACGAGAAAGGAAAGAGCTCAGTAAACAGATTAAAGAGCTTCTAGAAAAGGGGTTCATTAGGAGGAGCATTTCAGAATGGGGCGCTCCAGTGGTGTTCGCTACAAAGGCGGATGGATCACTCCGTCTATGTGTTGACTATAGGGAGCTCAACAAGCTAACGAAAAAGAATAGGCACCCTCTCCATAGAATTGACGATTTATTTGACCAGCTTGTAGGGGCGTCTGTTTTCTCCCAACTCGATTTAGCAACCGGTTTTCATCAGCTTAGGGTGGCTGAAGATAGCATCGATAAAACGGCTTTCAGAACCCCAGACGGCTTCTTTGAATGGCTTGTCATGCCTTTCGGCTTGACGAATGCACCTGCTTACTTCGTGGACCTGATGAGTAGGGTATTTAGGGATTTCCTCAACAAATTCGTAGTGGTCTTCGTAGATGATATCCTTATCTTCTCAAAGAGTGAAGAGGAACATGCTCAACACTTAAGGGCAATCATGGAAACTTTGCGAGTCCATCAACTAAAAGCCAAATTCTCCAAATGCCACTTTTGGAGAGAGGAGGTGAGGTTCCTTGGGCACATAGTATCCAAACAAGGGTTAGCGGTGGATCCTGCGAAGGTAGTGGCGGTACAGGATTGGAAGACACCAAGGAATGCAACTGAGGTCCGAAGCTTTCTAGGACTAGCGGGTTTCTATCGAAAGTTCATAAGGGATTTTGCGAAAATCTTAGCTCCGCTCACGAAATTGACTAAGAAGAATCTAGTGTTCAATTGGGATTTGGATTGCGAGTTTGCTTTCCAACGACTAAAAAGGGCTCTCACAACAGCCCCAGTTTTGACGCTGCCAGATGGGAGCAAGATGTTCACTGTTTATACGGACGCATGTGGGACAGGGCTAGGCGCCGTCTTAATGCAAGAAGGAAGGGTAGTAGCTTATGGCGGGAGGCAATTGAAGGTGCACGAAAAGAACTACCCAACCCACGATCTTGAGTTAGCCGCCATCGTCTTTGCACTCAAGTCTTGGCGACACTATCTCCTAGGTGAGAAGTTCGAACTTTACACTGACCATAAATCGTTGAAGTATCTTTTCTCGCAGAAAGATCTTAACTTGAGGCAACAAAGGTGGATGGAGTTTCTTGCCTCGTACGATTTCGAAATCTCCTACACTCCGGGCAAAGGCAACGTAGTAGCAGACGCGTTGAGCCGAAAGAAATTGACCCTAAGCCCGTTGTTTGTTGAAAGACAAAGCTTAGAGTTTATAGCCAGCTTCGACTTTAGGCCTTCCTCCGATTTCGTACCGGGCTTGCTTGCATCTCTCGAAGTGCGCCCGACTTTAGTGGATTCAGTAGGGGCAGCACAACGCGAAGACCCTCAGCTTGTGGAAATGATTGATAGGCTAATTAGGGGTGAGACTTCAAGTCACCTCAACAGATACTCCATCGACGATAAGGGTTTGCTAAGGCGAGACGGAAGACTATGCGTCCCACAGACGAAAGATTTAATAAAGAAGGTTCTCGAGGAAGCGCATCATTCCAAGATGACGATACACCCAGGCGGAGATAAAATGTACAAAGATATAAAAAGGACTTTCTTCTGGAACGGCATGAAAAAGGACATGGCAGAGTTCGTTTCTTAGTGTATGGTGTGCCAACAGGTTAAGGCGGAACAGAAAAAGCCTGGCGGACTGCTACATCCTCTAGAGGTCCCGCAGTGGAAGTGGGATAGCATCTCAATGGACTTCATCGATGGGCTGCCTAGGTCTAGGAGAGGCAACACTAGCATTTGGGTAATAGTGGATAGGCTTACTAAAAGCGCCCACTTTTTACCTATCAAAAGTAAAAGAACTGCCTCATCCCTAGCATCACTTTACCTTAAGGAAATCGTTCGACTCCATAGAATACCATCTAGCATTGTTAGTGACCGAGACCCCATCTTCACCAGTGAGTTTTGGCGGAGTCTGCAAGAAGCAGTAGGAACGCAGTTATGCTTGAGCACAGCCTATCATCCCCAAACCGACGGCCAAACAGAGAGAGTGAACAGAGTTTTGGAAGACCTCTTAAGACTGTGCGTCCTTGACTTCGGAGGGACATGGGAAGACCACCTTCCTTTGGTGGAGTTTGCCTACAACAACAGCTATCAAGCAACCATCGGAATGGCGCCCTTCGAAGCTTTATATGGAAGACCGTGCCGATCGCCCACTTGTTGGTGGGAATCCACGGATAAGCTCATACTTGGACCAGACATGATCCGAGAGACCTCAGAGAAAGTAGACTTAATACGAAGAAGGATGAAGACGGCCCAAGACAGACAAAAGTCCTACGCTGACAAGAGAAGGACCGACCTTGAATTTGAAGTTGGAGACAGAGTTTTTCTCAAGGTATCACCGCTAAGGAACGTTGTTCGTTTTGGAACCACAGGAAAGCTAGCACCAAGGTTCGTAGGGCCATTCCCTATTATCGAGAAAATTGGGAAAATGGCCTATAGATTAGAGCTACCCGAGAAGTTGGCTGGAGTCCACAACGTTTTTCACGTTTCACATCTCCGAAAATGTCTGCATGAGTCAGCTGAAGTGGTAGAGCCAAATATCCTCGAAGAGGCCGAAGTGGAACGCGAAGCAACCATAAGAAAAGTTCCAACCCGCATATTAGGAACGGAAGTGAAGAAGCTACGCAACCGCGAAGTCAAGCTCGTCAAAGTTCAGTGGAGCGAAGCCGAGGAAGACGCGACTTGGGAAACTGAAGCTAGAATACGTACTGCCTACCCTTTTCTGTTCGAGGGTACATCCTTGATCTTTCTTTTTCCTTAAGTTGCGCTTTTATCTATCTTTTTAGGTATATTTCCTCGACCTTATCTTTTAGGTAGAATCTTTTTGGATGGAAACATGTAGTTGAAACATGTTATGTATGATGGTTGCAAGTGGTTGCAAGTGATTGCTAGTGGTTGCTCGTGGTTGCATATACACACACAATCTAGGGTTTAGATCGGCTCAGTCACTTCATATTGCATATGCATATATGTTTGTATTCATATGTGGTTGAACTTTAATGTGTTGTCATATGGATGTTGCATTTGTATTGAATGATTGTGCACTCATGTAGAATCAAGAATAGGAAAATTTGCATACATAATGGATTCATGGCACTTACATAATTCGCATTAAGGAGGTCAACTGAATCAGTAGACCGCCTGATTTTGCATTAGATAAGTTCATGTACACACACACTTCGCATATGATCATGAAGCATTAGAAGTCTTTTAAGGACAGTGGATGCTCGTGTTTGATGGATGATTAGATGGATGATTGGATGTTAGGATATACATTCCTCCTAACTTGAAGATTTCGGGGACGAAATCCTTTTAAGTGGGGGAGAATGTAACACCCCGAAAATTCTATAACTGTGAAATTAACAAATTAAAGTATAATTAATTTGAAATCAAAGAACTAACGGAAACGGGATATGCCATTGCGTTCGTCTCGGAAAAATACGCGAAATAGAGTCCGAGTTTTCGAAAAACGGAGTCCGTATGAAGAAGATATGGCCTTCGGAAGTTTTGAATTAAATTTAAAATTCAAACGGAATAAAATAATTAAAAATCGGGCCCAATGGGCCAGGGCGGATAAACACCCGCCTAGGGCACCCAGGTCGACTGGGCTGTCGACCTGGGCTACCCATGTCGACAGGGTTGTCGACAGCCCTGTCGATAGGGGTGTCGACCTGGTCGAGCCCAGCCAACCTGGCTGGCCAGGTCTGTGTTTGGTCGAATTTCTGTGGTCTGCTTTGTCATTAGGGCTAGGTGGCGGGTTCTAATTGGTCTCTCTATCTAATGAATGGCTATGATCTCACCTAGCAACATCAAGGGTCCTAATCAATTCCTAACCTCTATATAAACAACCCTAGACTAAACCCTAATCTATTCATTCAAAATTAAGAACATAGCCGCCATGTTGCCGAGGAACGACTAAGAGTAGCCGCCAACTAGAGAGAGAATTAGGAAGAAAGTTCTAAAGCCTAAAGCAATTCAAGCAACCTAAAGCCAATCAATTCAACAAAGGAATAATATCTCTTAATTAGAGAATTCGCCGCAACCATTGTAAGTAGAGTATTACTTTGGTATGAATAAACAACTGTGTTGATTTGTATGCTTGAATTGGGATAATAAAGTAATTCATATTTGTGCAAAATTATGTTATTCATTATAAAGAACTACATGCGGTAGTTCTATGCAAGTATACGTTTGGAATATTGCGCAAATTATGTAATCTATGTTGAAGCTACATGTATGTAGTTGATTGAAATTCATGCAAGTTTGGGGTTTTGTTATTATGCCATCATGATGTATATTTTTGTGCATAAATCATTTTGCAAGTAATTGAAACAAGTTTGGTTGTTATAGTTCATATGAAACTATGTTGGAATTTTGACACCATAATCCATGTATTAAGTCATGCTTTTGCAAACTTATGAATATGGCTAGGCTATGAATGATATTTGGCATAATTGAAATCCATGATTAAGTCTATCTTGTTTACAAGAATTATATGATGACATATGTGAGACATGGCTAGGTTAGACTCAAAAACCCCTTTTTGCAAGTTTAAAGCAAACACCATGTTCAGGAACATTTATGCATAAGTATGTTTATACCATCGTTATGTGATTAGACTTAAATCATGATTAAGTTGAACTATGCTTTTGTGTTAGTAACAAAGTATCCCCTTTGTAAACATGTAGAAACCTTATGAACATGACTTGTTTATGTTTATGCCTAAATGGGAACATAGGTCTATGTTGTAGTTAAGACTATGTGACACCTAACTTAGATTCTTATCTTAAGTTTACATGGTTTGGTTTATGTCACCTATGCTTTATGACCAAAGTATATATATGCAAGTACACCAGTTTCTATTATGTATTTCCAACGTCATATGCAAGTTCATGCGCTCACCTTCCCCTCTTTGTGTATGTAATCACGCTTTAAGCCTCCCCTTTTCGCATGGCTAAATTGGGCTTTAAAAGGCTAAGCCCAATATATATAAACGGACGTGTAAAACGGGGGAAAATAACGTTGGGTTAAAATTAATTAATGAATGAAAATATAAAATAGAAGGGCCCAAATTCAAGTATGGGTTGGGCCCGTGATTGGTGTAACCTTTACACCATCAACTTAATAATGGGCCGCAAATATTTACATATAAGAAATAAAGAAGAATGACAAGATATGTAAATGTAGAACATACGAGGTGTTTAACCCGAGGTTGGATTGAGTTGTGATGTAAACCTGCCCGGAACCGCCCGGCTGTCTAGTAGTCACAACAATACCTATCCAATGTGAGAGGTTAAACATGGAGCCCAATAAGGACCCGAGGTTAGACTGAGTTGTGGCGTAAGACTGCCCGGAACCAACCGGCAACAGGCAGCCACAACAATACCTGTCTAATGTGAGAGGTCAGGGCCTTAATAAGACGATTAAGGCTGAGTCAGGATTGTTAGGATTAAGTGAACTAAAGACTTAATCAAAATGGAACATGCTAAACTAAACGGACTGGTGGGGTTAGGTTAGGAAACACTTAACCAACTTAGCATGTTGGCTAGAGATAGAAAACCTAGTAACGGGGGACCCTTTTCAGCAGTAACCCTAAAAGGTGTATCAGGATACCCTGAAACTAGGCAGGGTGGGGCACGATTACTTGGCTGATTGTAAGAGGTCAAAGCGACGGCGGTGGTGTAGCAGTGTAGGTTCTAACGGAGTGCGGGCGTGCACGCACTCCGGTGCAGAAAAATAAGGCACTGGACACCAGTAGCATACCTGTGCACTCTAAGGTTGTGTCGGGTTGCCACTATGGGACTTGATACACCCCATGGTGGGACCAGCATAGGTAACTACAACATCGGGGGCCGTAAGACACATGTAATTATGCGAGTAGGAGCCGATCATCATAGAATGGATCACATCACCCTGATTATGGGGTGCCAGTTGGAAACTAGTTTATATGGGTTCAGAGATCAACATGGGGTACGATAGTATATTCGACCCTAGACAACTTAACCAAGTTTATTGTGCTTGCCCGCTTCCTGTTTATACTTATCATACCCAGTTCTTTATCCATAGACAAAATAGTACTAGACTTACTCAGGCTTTATGTCTGACTCTACTTTTCTTTCGTCTTCTTTCTTCCGTTTCCCCCCCCCCCCCCCCCCAGGTCCTCAGGGAGGGAACACAGCAGCTTGACCAACCTCAACATCCAGCTTGAAGAGGAGAAATGTATTGCTTGGACTTTCCTGTTTTGAACTATGGCTTTGGACAATCCACTATGGGGCTTTTGCAGTTTATCTATGTTTTATTTATGCTTCTTTAAATAATGTACTCAAGACAGATTATGAAAGTGTTATGTTATGTTTTTGGGAAGGATGTTGTTGTAACACGTATTTGACTTTATGAAATAAAAGTTTGTTGTTCTTCCGCTGTTTACAAATATGTGTTCTTATATCTGTCTAGTATATCTGTGACTTGTACTTATAAACCTCCACCAAAATTAGGGCATTCCCTTTGAGAGTGACCCTAACGGAGGTGGGGTGTTTCAACCTTACAGTTGGTAAACCAACATAACCATTCTCGGGAGATACAGAATTGAAAGAAGTAACGAATATAAATATTCTCTAGATGGTGACAATATACCTTACTTGGGTGCGGCCCACTTAGCCGTGCTACCTGCCCGATTTCTGTCATTTCCCAGTTGATGAGGCTGGAGGTCATAACGTATCTTTCAACAGATTACTCATTCATTCACTTTGAATGCCACATCGTCTTACCTGTGAAATCACAAATTGATTTCCCCAAAATACCACGGGTATAAGATAAGAGAAACGAATTCCTCCGCCACCAACGTAAATACGTTTGAAACGATCAACTTACGTGATCTACCAGACATACTCTATCAAACATTCGTCCATTCAAGTTGTGCTTGGACTGGACAAACCGAAGGCGCTATTCTGTAAATCCAACTTAAGCAATTTCAACCTAGGAATTCCAGAATAACCCTCGTATAAAATCCGTCTTCAATTTGTCTTCGATCTATTTGATTCGAAATGCTAACGCCCATACGGAGTGGTTCTCGGATAATAATCCAACCGGTCTCTCCGTATTGACAACGGAAAAATGGTCAAAACTTTGATAATCAGTGATTTAACTATCCAAGAAAAACATGTGTGCAAACAGTGATATTATTTCCAGATGGAAATTATATCGATCAATCATCATTTAACATTTATCTCTTTAGTTCATTAATTTACTTATCTCCTGTTTCCACATATTCTAAATTCTTATTTTCTATTATTAGAAAACATTTCTGATTCTTATTTGGAAAACATTTCCAAAACTCCTTCACTGGATTTAAACTGATGTTTAAATCAAACATCGCCATGCCAACTCAAACCATTTCACTCATTAACTAAATTCACTTAATCATCCTTTACTATCAAACGTTAGCCATTCCTTAGTTAAGAAGGAAGTAAATCAAGTTGGGGTATAATTACCTCTTAGACCTTAACTGAACAATGTTTTAACTTTGGAATAGACAAAGTTTATCTTTTAAACCTTTAACAAACTTCCTTACGTAACTCTCAGATTCTATTTACGTATCCACTTCTTTATTGAAAACATGGATTATAACTATAGCGTTATAATCCCTACTTTCAAAATATTTAACTTCGAATATAAGTTTTATTCTTTAATTTGAATAAATAAATAAACACCTAATTTACAAATAAATAAATCTTGATTTAAAAACTGGAAAGTATAAATACTTTCCCAAATTCGATATAATCGAATTCGACGATTAACTCTCTTCGAATAACTTATATCCGATTAACTCTCTTCGAATAACTAATATTCAAATATCTCTCTTCAAGTAACTAATATTCGATTTAACTCTCTTTGAATAACTAATACTCGATAACTCTTACTTTTGAATAAACCATATTCGATTACTCTTTCTTTTGAATAAACTATATTCGATTACTCGCTTTTAAATCAACGATATTCGTTTAGCTCCCTTCGAATAACTTATATTTGATTTCTACTTTCGAATAAACTAATATTCGACAAATCCTTTTCAATTAACTCTAATTCTAATCAGTTAACTCTAACTCTAATCGATTAACTATAATTCGATTAACTCTAACTCTAATCAATTAACTCTAACTCTAATTGATTAACTATAATTCGATTAAGTCTAACTCTAATCAATTAACTCTAATCAATTAACTATAATTCGATTAACTCCTCTAACTCATTTTGATTAACACATTTTGATTAACACCTTCATCCAAATTCAGTTTCAAATATCGATGTTGAAATCGATTCTTACTTCTTTATATAAGTCTTGACTTATATATTTTATTTATCCAATGATAAATATTTTATTTAGTTTATAAAACATTATTTATAAATTAATCTTCTCAATCTATTGGTTAGAACAGATTCTTTTTAAATCCTTTGCTTTAAATCCATATCATGTTATACCCATGTGCGAAGCACGGGTCTAAACCTTTCAAATGTAAAATTCTCTTTTTTATAAAATTCTATTCGTTTTTATAAGTATTTCCTTTTATATTTGTTTTACAAATATTTCTCTTTTATATTTATTTTACAATTATTTCTCTTATATATTCTATTTATTTTTCCAAATAAATATCCCTTATAATATCTTATTTATTTTCTAAATAAATGTTCCTCTTATAATATCTTATTTATTTTCTATATAAATAATCCTTTTATACTTATATTTATTTTCTATATAAATAACCCTTTTATAAAATTCTATTTATTCCATAAATAAATATTCCTTTTACTTATTCTATTTATTTTCTAAATAAATATTTCTTTCCAATTCTATTTATTTAACAAATAAATATTCCTTTTATAATTCTTTTGATTTTATAATTATTTTCTTTTATAAAACCCCTTTCCTTTTATATATAAAATCCATTGATTTTATATAAATAATTTATTTTTAAAATACACTTTGAAAATCCCCTTTTCTATATCCCAGTACTTCTTACGGTATTTAAAATACCAATTCACAATGATCGCTATCATCCAAACACACATAATAAACAACAGATTATATATCACATCATATATTACAATATATGAAAAGAACGGTATTATAAATATGCGGAATCCAGTTGGAACCCTCCAACCTGTTTCCCTGCATCCACTTATGTTAAACAATATAATTAACATCAACTTCATTTCAATATGAAGTATTCTGATCAACAGAATCAATATATATTTAACGATTCATATATATATATATATATATATATATATATATAATTTCAACCAATTGACTAGCAGTTCATCCAAACAGTCAACACACAGCAATTAACCAATATTTATCAGTTTTAAAAATACTTTATAAAAATATAAACTATTCAGAGTTAGTGAGATTTACTCACTTTGACAGTTCATCATTAAATAACGATAAACTGTTGTTTGATTCAGATGAAACAATTTATTTCGCCATAAATTCAAACGAGCTCCAATCCATTCCTAGTTAGTTATATTGGGTAGTGTCCATCCATACGATCCCAACGGATTTGACCGTTCGAAATTCTGATACTATATGTAGAAGTTATGATATTACGAAGTTAATATACATTGAAATTAAATAAACACTTTAGTTTTAATCCCATTGGGCCTCACCCCCTTAAATTCCTTGGCCCATTTACAAATAACAACGGCCCGACCCAACTGATTCTTTCTTCCTCAAGATAAAATGTCGTGACCTCCCTGTACAGACTCCACCATTTTCAACCTTTGGAAGATTTCGTTCCATACTTTACTCCACCAAAACCATTCTCGAGATCACTGAACTACCTCTCTTCCCAAACTCCATCAACCCAAACCATAAATATCGAACTCGACTCCCTCCATTTAACTTCCGTTCGACAGTCTCCCTCACTGCCAAAGCAAAGACGCGACCTTTTCATGCCCAGAAATTTCCCAAAAACTCATCGCAACTACCATTTTTCACCACAAACACCACTACGAAGCCGCACTCTCTAATTGATACATGAACCACCAAAAATTGTGAACCCTAGTTCGCAAGACCCAAAACCAACCTCGACCAAAACGAGATCGAACATCGTGCGAAGGGTGTGGATTCGAAGAGCTACCTTATACAAACACAAAGAACCCGATTTTGCAATTTACTATATTTTATTTGTATTTGTTTTTGATTTCTTTTGAGATCGAACTTTACTGGAAGGGGAAAAATAACCCGCGACAGTTTTTCCTTATATTTGACTATGGAATGATTTTTATTAGGGTTAGAAAACTTAAGGATAATTTTTAGGCAAATTATAATATTTACTATTATATTCATTTTTAAGCAATCGTTATATGTACCTATCCTTTAAAAATTCATACGATCACATATCACGAAAATGGACATGCAGCTACAGTTTGACACTACGGAACCAACGAAACCGGCTTCGTCGAATTCCGACTTCGTTTGCTCACACAGCATATTTTTAAAGGTCAAATTATTGACTATATTTCACATTAAAATCCCGTACGGCCACATACTAACTTCAAAAATCATGAAAAATTAAAATCTAGCAATAATCTGATATTGCGGATCCAACAAAATTAGTTTCGTCGAATTCTGAGGTCGTATGCAAAACTGGCTATTTTTAAAGCTCTAAATAACCCATTTAAATATATAAATATATTTAAAAACATTTAAATTTAATATTTATAAATAAATATTATTGTATATATTCACACTAGAAAATCATACAGCTCCACAATAAATACATATGGATTTACAACTCGATATTTCAAATCCCCAGTTATATCGATATTCGATTTATATTTAAATTCCTTTTACAAATCGTTATAAATTATAAAGGAATTCCATAGCGACTTTTCTAAAATTTTATTTGGACATAAATCAAAATCTACACGACAAAATCCTTATTTTTATCTTCCGTTAGAAAAACGTACTTCACCAGCTCCAAACGTTTCTTGTTTCACAGAAATCCGATTTTGGATTCTGTATATTCAGTTCAAGTTCGAATCGCCAAATAGAAAACTGCCGCGCCATTTCGAGCTTGATTATAATTATATTATAATTATACGTTCAACTCTCGTTTATATAATATATTCGTTAATATAATTCAACTCTAAACTGAATTATATATTTTAAATTGTCCATTTCACATTATATTGTCGATTCACCATTTCTGACTATTTCAGGAATAAATATACTATTCTATTATTTATTTTAATTAAATATTCACTATTATTTAATTAAACAACCTTTAAATTACTAAACCATTATTTTGAATAATTGAATAAATTAATTATTATACTGGAAAAATACGGGACATTACATTCTTCCCCCTTAAAATAATTTCATCCTCGAAATTGCTAAGGTAGAAAACAAACCCTATTGACTGGTCAGAACTTATTTGTTCAATTCTTCATTTCAGTTTCAACTGAACCAGTTTAATTTCAATTAAATATTTATTCATTTCTAGTAAAAAAAATTCAAAAATTCTGAAAATATTCTAACACCTGAAATTTTCGAAAAATTTCGCCAGCACCTCCTTTGTATTGGTAAATCGGTACAACTACAATCGCCTCTCTGGGCCATCTCCAACCCAAAAGAAAATCAAACAGCAAAGCGGTTTGCCAATTCGGCTCATAAAATCTCATATCCAATATGAAATGTAAACTTGTACCTTTTTGTCGAGCATATCATTATATTCTTTCCATCTGCTGTTAATTCAGCATATACCAATGTCATCCCAATCAAACTCTAATCAGTTCATCCTCAACACGATCATTTGTTTAAACCAAAGTCAAGTTCCATTCGAACACCAATCTCAAATTCCAAACTCTTAACATATCAAATCAATTCCATTCCAAGTTATTCTCTAACCAAATCAACCTTTACTTAACTTATCTCAAGTTAAATTATAATTTATTTACTTATCTTTACCTTCTTGATTTATTTAACTTAGTAAGTTAAATTTTGAATTTCAAGATTTAAATCCTGGGTTTTTATTTCAATTCCATTTTGAAATCATAATAACAATTCAAAACATTTGAATTCCTTGAATAACTTGTCTTCTCAAAATACTCTAAAAACAAAATCTTTGGTAGTAATCCATCACTTACAACTCGAAAATGAACACTAATGATGTCGCGATTCATCATCAGGGTTATTTCCCAGCTATCGAAGTGAGTTCAATACTATATCACTTTCAAAATCACTTTCAAACTATTCCATTTTGAAATACATTTCAAAATATCATTCATAATGCTGGTAAAACAATTTAAAATCTCCCAGGATTTTAAAATTCTCATATATTCAGTTCAAATCCATTTACAAACACCTTTCCAACTTTCTAGAGTTGTAATTTCAATTCTGATTTAATTTCAGATTTAATCCATCTGATTTCATATATTGCACTTATAAGAATTCTACTTGGTTATATATATAACCATTTAATTTATAATCTTACTCGATTATAATAACAACCAGTATATCCAATATATTATAATTCCAATATATATATTTTCTCTATATCAAAATATACTTTGGGTAAAATTATTTTCATTTACCCTCTTTTCAAAATATATCATGTCGACCCATCGTATTCAAGTGTTTATAAACCCCTACCGATACAGTGGATCAAACTGATCGATCAGAACCCATAAACAACTCAACCAATAAATCTACACAATATAAAACCATTTTATATCAAATAGAAAATACATTCACTCATATATATATATATACACACATTCAACTCAATCTAGGGTATTAGTAACCCCATCTCTACTGAATCACGCCACAGAGCCAAGGTAATTACTTAACCTTAAGCTCTGATACTGTAATGAAAAGGAATTTCGCTCGATCCGAATCAGTCCCTAAACCGACCCAGACCGTTCGAAACGCCTGATTGTTTTGAGAACACGACAAAATAGAACGCGGACGGAAGAACATTTCATTGTTTATTACGACAATTCCATCAGAATACAAGAATATACAGAGTATAAACAAATAAATATAACACAGAAAATATCAGTAATTACAATAAATTACATAGCAGCGGAAAATAATACAATACACAACTGAAGGAGATATACGGATACAAAGCTTTCCGGATATCCTTCCAGCTGTAAACCAGGATCCTATGAATATAAATCTGGAAAACCAAAACTACTAGCTACCCGTGTGGAAAATAGGTGCACCCAGAGTTTAGGTTAAAACAATAAACCCCATGTCAGTCACGTGACTGGTGTGAGAACTAAAACAGTTGTAAATCTTTATTTTAAAGTTAGGTAAATCAAGGGACCACGCCGCTAACGCGGAACGGGTTTCCTCCCAAGATTACCAGTGCATAAAACAAACAGCGCAATGCTAAATAAAGAAAAATGAAGCTATTATAAGACCCAGTTCCCATCACACAATGCAACGCAAGCCGAAGGATAGGGTTTTTACTTTATAATAGCCAAGAATGCTTGATACGTTTAAAACAAATCATTTGATACTATTATAAGTGCATAGTGTATAAAACAACTTCACATCATAAGTATCAATCATAGATGGCATAAGCGCCCCATCCCACTATATCTCCATACTAGGTTCTACAATTAAAACCGCAAAGTTACGTATTTGGAAATTGGATTTCCATCTGTGAACTGAGGCAAAAGATAGTCCTCTACTGATTCGAGACGCTCTAGTCTGTGTCTCAGGTCAGAGCTCGAGTGACCTTTGGATCGTCAGGGTCGGTCCACCGATGTGGATTAAAATGCCTGAACACTGCGTTTCCCCACCCTTTGGGGTGTCAATAAGCCAACAAATGACTCCGTCGGACCCGGATCGTCAGATCAAACCGAGGCGCCTCGCAACAGCAACAACCATATAAGTCAAACTCGTCTGGGCGTGTAAAACCACTGACGCCACTTCTAACTAGAAGGAAACGCATGCCCTCCCTGAGGTCCTCTCCCGTTTCTAGTTCACAACCGGGGAGTGAGGCTCGCGAATTCACGTTACACAAAGCTATGCCACACAGGCGGTGCTCTGATCATCAACCACAAGACTTTGCTTTTCAACAGAAGCCTCGATCAATTGCCACTTAGGCATGCCACACAGGCAATTCACTCCATGCGTTTGATATCCATCAATATATAACCCCTGAGCTCGTACGTCTCAGAGAAGGGCGTTAAGCAAGAGAATAAATTCTCTGCCGCCAAACAGATATATATTTAATAGAAATCAGCCACACAGACTAAAATCCAATGTCAGACACACAGTCCATTTACAAGTTCGTTCTGGGTCTGAACGAAATCGGAGGCACCTAGTACCCTACATATCCATCGATCATCAAGTACGTCTTGACTATCACCAACTGATTCCCTCCGCTTGGGTGTACGGCCCAATCAAGATCATCAGCAATTATCTAAAAGACGTGAAGACCTCCGGTCTTCAACCATTGTCTTCATCTTCGACTAATCGCCGAATCAGTTATTCAAAATGGGATAAACCCGGTCTTTCCGAATAACTCGCGTATATAATAAACAAGTGTTACACAAACACAACATACGCCTCATTCCAATTCATCAGTCACTATCCGTAAATTAAACAGAGAATAATTCCCCAAATACTAACCTCGAAGGCCGAAACCAACATCAGATCAATACACAGGAAACCGTTCTGCTTAGCTAACCTACAGTTAGTTTCTAAATTTCACATTCTCAGGGAAAGGTTCCCATTAATTTTATCAAAGATAAATTCTTTTAAATTTATTCTTTAATCTTCCTTTGAATATCACCTCAAACTTGTTGGGATTAATGAATCTTACCGAAGTAATCATTTGTTTTAATTTTCTAACCCCAACCTATTCATCACATGAAGTAAAACTGGTAATACTTCATATCTAACACCCCGGTGTTACCGGTAAATTCAATTACCATTTCACGTTTAAATCTAATTAAAGATTTAACTACCGCCTGGAGCAAAACTGACGATACTCCATTCACGATCTTTTCAATCTAATTAAAGATTCATTAAAACTCCACTTATTTTTAATCTTTGACTGGGTTAAAGAATCAGTGTCATTTAAAAACACGGTTCACGATAAACCCCAAAATCACAACACATTTCAACCAGTCCCTAACCGTAAAATAGCAAGTGAGCAATTCCCTAAGTATTAACCCCAAAGGCCGAAACCAACATCAGATCAATACCCCAGAAACCATTCAACTTAACTAATCTCCAGTTAGTTTCTGATTTTGTTAACTCCTTTGGGTCTAAGAACAATATTATTGAAGATACCGTTCACAACAACCCAAAATCACATTCTATTAATTATCGGGTTAAAGAACAAGTGTTATTTAAAACACTGTTCACGATAAACCCAAAAATCAATACCAATTCAATTCCAATTAAATATCATTAATTGTTACACTTCATTAAATCTAAATAAAAAGATTTAATCTTTTCTCAACTGGGCTTAAGAACAGTGTTAATGAAGACACCGTGCACGACAAACCCAAATCCCATTTGATATTAAATACAAGGCACTGAATAGAAAATATATCGGCTTATATTCAATATCAAATTCTACGACCAACAAATACCGTATTGGAAATAACGATATAAATATATATATATATATATATATATATATATATATATATATATTTCAAATTTCCATAACAACATCTGTATAATCACGAAATCCAACATCGAAATATTCCAAAGACAATTTCGATTCAAATCCATTCCAATTCAATTATTGGAACTTCTGGTCACTTTTGAAACCCTTTTCAAATTCAATTTATTTATTTAAAAATAAATAGAATTATAATTCTAGTTTAAAACTAGTTCATTTCGATAAAATCTATTTTTATCTTTTCAAATATGGAGTTTTTCATCCTAATTCTTCCCAAATCATTTCTTATGATTTTACACAAATTATCGATATTTTTAATAATTTTATCAAGGCCCGTACAGTCGATTCCCACCCACGGCCATCGAACAGCACTTACAGTGACCTTTTTCAAATTTGATTTGGACATAATTCCAAATCCAACCGTTAGATTTCAAATCTCTAATATTCATTAGAAATCTCTTTTCGATACGAACCCAACGGTTCCGGTTACAGGAGAATC
>JASFAX010001992.1:0-47879 GCA_030737875.1 Allium sativum | reverse complement strand
TAGAGGGTGAGGAAAGATAAGATAGAAACATAGAATAGAAGAAAAAGAACACAACATCAGAGTAACACGAACCTCACAGCAGAACGAATAACATATAATATATATAACATAACTTTGAAATACAACTCTGTACTCGAATATACATCATTATCAAAGTACAGCACTTACAACACAGCGGAAATAAACTATAGCTATATGATCCTGAAGCCTCCTGCTCCAGCTCTTCAAGTATCTATAAATCCCGACTACTTGACTGCCCGTACAAAATTGGTCACCCAAAAGTTTAGGGAAAACAAACCAAAATAAACTCCGGGTTAGTTATGGGATTGGTATGGGTAAAACAGTTTAAAAACAGTTTGAGCCATTAAACGATATCTCATAAGACCACGCCGTATAACGGAACGAGTTTTTCCCTTATGAGAATCCAAAATAATCTTTATATCAAAACTCCTTGATATTATAATAGTGTCTATCAACCACAATATAATAATCATCTGGCAGAAACGCTTTCATCTCACATTCTACATATATAGTATACAATCAAAACCGCAAGCACGTATTGCGTAATGGCTTTCCAACTATGACAAGGTATGGAAACACCTTTCTCTATCGTACCTCTAGAGAGGAATACATTGGGTTTAACAAGAATATCTTGTAACCCGACCACACATGACAGACAACTCATTTCGCTTGAGTGTATCGAATGTATATCACCAACGGTTGGGATCAGTAACAGTTTCCCGAACGGGACACCATCAACAATAGATTTTTAGAAGTAAATGAAACTCTAGATCAGGTGATTATACACCTACATAGCCATGCTGTCTGCCCGATTTCTGTCATTTACCGGATGTGAGGCTAGAAGCTACACTTATCTTTTACATGTCACCTCTTCATTCACTTAGAATGTCACATTGTCATACCCTTTAAATCACAAATTGATTTATCCAAAAATAACACGGGTATACAGCTAAGAGAAACGAATTCCTCCACACCCAAACGTGAATACGTTTGAAGAGATCAACTTAAGCAATCTATCAGATATACTCTGTCAGACCTTCGTCCATACAACTTGTCCTGGGACTGGACAAACCGGAGGCACTATTCAGTACCTCCATCTTAGGCAATCTTTACCTAAGATTTATACAACAGCCCCTGCACTTTACTTAGTCTTCAATTATCTTTGGCATAAATGACTCGCAACGCTTATGCCAATACGGAGTGGTTCTTCGGATAATAATCCAATCGGTCTGTTCATATTAACAATGTTAAAATGGTCGAAAACATCGATAGTCGGTGAGTTAACTATCAAAGAAAAACATGTGTGCAAACAACGATATTATTTCCAAATGGAAATTATATCGATCAATCATCACTGAACATTTATCTCTATATTTAACTTATTCATTTTTTCCCATCTCCTGTTTCCATATATTCAACATTTCTTATTTTCTAAATTTAGAAAATATATGTTATTAACAATGGAAAACATTTCCATTTCTTGTTTTCTATATTAGAAAACATTTCTGATTCTTATTTGGAAAACATTTCCAAAACTCCTTCACGATTAAACCTTACCATTCCTTAGTTAAGAAGGAAGTCAATCAAGTTGGGGTATAATTACCTCTCAGACCTTAACTGAACAACGTTTTAACTTCGAAATAGTCAAAGTTTATCTTTTAAACCTTTAACAAACTTCCTTACATAACTCTCTTTCTAAAGATCTCTATTCGATAACTCCTTCCTTCGAATAATTATATTCGATAATCTCTCTTACGAATAACTAGATTTGAAAACCTTTCTTCGAATAAACTATATTCGATTAACTCTATTCAATTAACTCTTATCAATTTACTCTATTGGATTAACTCTTTTTGATTAACTCTTTTCACTTAACTCCTTTCGAATAAACTATATTCGATAACTCCTTTAATTTTATTCAAATAAACTATATTCGATTAACTCCTTTAATTCTATTCGAATAAACTATATTCGATTAACTCCTATAATTCTATTCGAATAAACTATATTCGATTGCTCCTTTAATTCTATTCGAATAAACTATATTCGATTACTCCTCCCTTCGGATAACTATATTCGATAATCTCTCTTACGAATAACTACATTTGATAACTCACTTCGAATAACCCATATTCGATAACTCCTCATCGAATACATTATATTCAATAAATCTTCTCAAATAAACTATATTCGATTACTCTTCTCGAAAAACTATATTCGATTACTCTTCTCGGTTAACTAAATTTGATTAACCATATTCGATTGACGCTAGATCGCAGCGATCACAATGGTTACACCTGATTCCCTCAGGAAACATCCGACAGCCGTAGGCTATCTGCAGCCCTGCGAATTACGCTAGCCGTCGTAAGAAATGGCAACTTATCCTGAATAACTATGTTTGACTAACTCTATCTCAAATAATTATATTCGATCAACTCTAATTGAATCATTAATATTCAATAAATCCTAGTTCGATTTACTATGTTCAATTAACTCTATCTAGTTAACTCTTTATTCGAATAACTAATATTCGATTAACTCTAACTCAAATCAATTTACTCTAATTCGATTTAACTCTAGCTCTAATCGATTAACTTTAACTGTTTAACTCTAACAGATTAACTCCAACAGGTTAACTCTAACTGATTAACTCTAACTGGTTAACTCAAACTCTAAACGATTAATTTCTTTGATTTATTCCTTTGAATTATTCCTTTGATTAATTCCTTGAGTTAACTCCTTTGATAAATTCCTTTTCTATTTGTTTACTTAACAAATAACTATCCCCTTTTCAATTCTATTTATTTAACAAATAAATATTTCTTTTATCTTTTCTATTTATTTAACAACTAAATATCTCATTTGTAACATTCTATTTATTTCCTATAAATAAATATTTCCATTTAATCTATTTGTAAATGATTTACAAATATTTCCTTTTAAATTATATTTGTAAATGTTTTACAAATATTTCCTTTTAAATTCTATTTGTTTTGCAAATATCTTCCTTTGTATTTGTTTTACAAATATATTCCCTTTATCTCTATTTATTTAACAAATAAATATTTCATTTATCCTCTCTATTCATTTAACAAATGAATATTCCTTTCTATCCTCTCTATTCATTTAACAATGAATATTCCTTTTTATAAAATAATTTGATTTTATAAATATCTCTTTCTATAAAATCCTTTGATTATATATATATTTCTTTTTCAATTCTACATTGAAAATTCCCTTTTTAACATTCCAGTATTCTTTATGGTATTTAAAATACCAAATAACAATGATCATATCATTATAACACACATCATCAACAACAGATTATATATCACATCATATATCATCATATATGAAAAACAATAAAATAAGTGTTGAGGAATCCAGTCAGATTCCTCCAACCTGTTTCCCTGCATCATAGATGTTAAACAACATAATTAACATCGATTTCATTTCTATATGAAATATTCTATTAAACGGAATCGATATTTGATTAACGATATATATATATATATCGTTATCTAATTCCTTCATCCAATACACAAGCAATTCAACCAAACAGTTAACACACAGCAATCAATAACATAATTATCAGTTCTAACAATATGTTGTAAAAATATAACTGTTCAGAGTTGGTGAGTTTCACTCACATTGGCAGTTCATCGTTAAAGAACGATAAACTGTTTGTTTGATTTGAATCAAACAATTTATTTCGCCATAAATTCAGATGAGCTCAAATCCGCTCTCAGTCGGTTCCATTATGGGGCTCTCGTCCATACGATCCCGACGGATCCTGTTTTTCTGAATTCCGTTAACGTGTCAATAATATTAAATTTTCAAGTTTGTACTTTATTTAAATAAAATACTTAGTTCAAAATCAACTTGGGCTTAACCTGATTATCCGGCCCATTTCCTATATCCACCCGCGCCCTTAAAGCCCACCACACTTCTTCTACCTAGACGCTGAAACACAATCCGACTCCCTCATTTACCATTACCGTACATTCAATCCCTCCCTCCTCCTTCATTTCACCATAAGTCTACAAACCGAGAACACCGATCAACTTCTCATCACGCACTCTTCCTTTCCATGCCAACTTTGTAAATCTCGAACCCAAATTGCAACTCGCGACTCTAGCCTCATAGCTTATGGCTCCAGTGAATCCATCGGCACCAAAAATCCCGAATTCCCTCAAAAAAACCACAACAAGATGCCATTTGATCTCGTGGTTGACAATACTAACTTGAATTGATTTAACTCTCCTTAAATCTCGAACAAGGTCCAACCCTAACTTGCGTTCTGAAAATCAGTTTCCCAGAACAACAGTCGAACCCAAAAAATGGCATACGATTGTAAAGAGAAAATGCCCATGAATCCAAATATGTGTCTATCTCGATTTATAGATTTTTATATGGGTTGATTTTGATTTTAGGAGATGGAAACTTTTTACTGGAAGAAGAAAACTTGCGGTGGATTATTGTGTTGACTGGTGAATGAGAAACTTAGGTTTAGAATTAGTTAGGGTTATTTATAGGATTTTTATAATATTTTTAAATTCGATTATTATATAAATTTTAAGCAAACGCTATTTGTATTCATCCTCTAAAATTCCCGTGATCACATATGATATCCAAAAATCACGAAACTGGATATGCACCTTCAGTTCGACATTATGGTCCTAACGAAACTGGTTTTGTCGAATTCCGACTCCGTATGCTCACACAACGTATTTTTAACTGTCAAAATACTGCCTGTTTTTCACTCTAAAAATCCGTACGGCCACACAATGATCCCAAAAATCGTGGAACTTGGAATCTAACAATAATTTGATGTTGCGGATCCAACAAAATTAGTTTCGTCGAATTTTGACTTCGTTTGCAAAAGTGGCTATTTTCAAAGTTCTAAATAACTCTTTTAAATATATAAATATATTTAAATATAAATAAATTTAAATATAAATAAATTTATATTATCGTATATATTCACAACAGAATATCATACAGCTCCATTGGGATTTACAACTCGATATTCTAATCTCGGTTGAATCGATATTCAAATTTATATTGAAATTCCTTTTATATATCGTTATAAATTATAAAGGAAATTCCATAGCGACTTTTCTAAAATTTGATTTGGACATAAATCAAAATCTACACAATGAAATCCCAATTTTTCTCTTCCACTAGAAAAATATACTTCACCAGCTCCTAACGTTTCTTGTTTCACAGAAATCCGATTTAAAACGGACTCTGTACATTCAGTTGAAGTTCGAATCGCCAAATAGCGAACTGCAACGTCATTTCAGGCTCGAATTATAATTATAATATAATTATACGTTCAACTATCGTTCAAATAATATATTAGTTATTCTAATTAAATTCTAAACTGAATTAAATATCACAGATGATTCAATTTACACCATTTTGTGAATTCTACTATTTCTGACTATTTCAGAAATTAAATATATTATTTATTTTAATTAAATATTCACCATTATTTAATTAAACAACCGTTTGAATTCTAAATCACTAATTATATAATTAAATAAGCTAATTATATATTGTAGAAAATACGGGTTGTTACATTCTTCCCCACTTAAAATAATTTCGCCCTCGAAATTGCTAAGGTAGAAAACAAACCCTATCGACTGGCTAAACTATATTATTCACTTCTCAACTTCAGTTTCCACCGAACTGATTAAATTTCAATTAAATATTTATTCATTCTTACTAATGAAAATTTTCAAAAATCCTGAAAATTTTCTAACACCTCAACTTTTCGAATTTTTTTGCCAGCATCTCCTTTGTACTGGTCAATATCCCAAACTCCAACTCGCCTCTCTGGGCCATCTCCAACCCAAACGAAAATCAAACAGCCAAGCGGCTTGCCAATTCGGCTCATCAAAATCTAATACCCAATATATAATATAAACTTGTACCTTTTTGTTGGGCATATCAATATATCCTTTACATCTGCTGTTAATTCAGCATATACCAATGTCATCCCACTACAACAAAACAGTCATTTTACAACGGGCAAAAACCGTTGTAATATGCATTTCACAACGGGCATATGCCCGTCTTAATATGCACCGTCGTAATAGTTCCTGACTATTTGACAACGGGCAATGACTGTTGTAAAAGATCGTTGTATTAACTTGCTCTATCACGTGCAATGACTCTATGACAATGGTTATTAACCCGTTGTAATAGCTAATAAATTACAAGCGGCCTTTGCCCGTTGTAATACAGTATATTACAACGGTTTTTGCCCGTTGTAATAGCAAATTTAAATATAACAGTTGCGCTATACATCCATTACAATAATGAATATTTTAACATGCAATAAATACTGTAATGCAACAATCAAAATCACATATAACACATACTAAAAGACTGAAGCAAGAATCATATAATTCCAATACATTTCAAAAAGTTCGATAAGTTTATACTCCAAAAGACTAGATAAGTTTACATTCCAAAAGGTTAGATAAGTTACGTCGACATAGTTCTAACATAAATTACATAACTAGTTTCATAAGTACCAACACTAGACCAAGGAAACGTTATCTTTGTGCCACGCGACGGTAGATCCAACGGCCTGTTGATCTTGAGTCTGCATATAGTTACTAGCACAATGTGACTGCAAAAAAAAAAAGAAAAAAAAAAGATACCAAATGTATAGAGAATATATTATTATACACCATTCAAAACTTATTATACAACATTTAAGTCTTTCATTGCTGTAACCTTACAGCCTTTGGTTCCATAATATTCCTACTTTAGTTTAGACACAGTTTAGACACCACCATATCCACAGTTTGCAGCTGTATTTAAGTAAAAATATTATTACTTGTAACTGACATTATATACGAATTTTATTTTTACAATTATATGACCAAAGGAAGAATTGATTACATAATAGGCTTCTATTGAAAGTCCAAATATATGCAGATGTAGAATGGAACTTAGTTGCTGTGCTTGTGACCACAGCAACTTAGTTGTTGTGCTTCGGCACAACAACTTATTTGTCGAAGCAACTTAGTTGTTGTGCCTCGGCACAACAACTTAGTGGCTGTTCTCGGCACAGCAACTTAGTTGCGGTTCAAGGCACAGCAACTTAGTTGTTGTTCAAGCGTGTGAGAGGTTGAGTGTGCATGCGTTTTACGACGCCTGCAAGTTTCTGGTGATCGTAACTTGAAACAACAAATGCTGCTTATTTCACTAGAAATAGAGAGCGCACCTGGCTATGTTAAACACAAGTTTTATTCTTTAAGAGTGACTCGCCGATCTCCCCTTCTTTAATATAGCGAAGAAACCTCTACATCATTAAAAGCTGGATTAACAACGGCTTTGACTTTTTCATCTATATGGGTAGATTCACTGGCAATTTCAACATTGTAATTTTAGCAGAAATTATAAGGAATATAAACTAGTATACTAATGCGTGTTTGGAACTTCCAAACAGCACAAATTGAAATGAAAAAAAAATTAGACAAAACTGGAAGGGGTAAAAACACACAAAAGCTGGTAGGTCAGTGGACTTAGTATAAACAAAGACAAAATAGTTCATTATTTAAATAGTACAGTCATATTTCAAAAGTACAGTCATATTTTTGTCCCTTAAATTTGATAGAAAGTCATCAAATAAAAAAGGCTGTCAAATTTCAAAAGTACAGTCATATTTTTGTCCCTTAAATTTGTTTCCTTACAAATGAATTTGATCCTATTCTGCTAATGGCTTTTCTGTTATACAAGGTTAAAACAATGTAGCATACGTATTTCTAATAAAAGTTGTGTGGTATTCTATTTGCTAAGCAGACCATAACAATGCAACCTATTTCAGGTGTTAAATTGTAAACAACTTATATCTCAATTCTTCTCTTGATCAGTAATGTCTTTCTAATCTATCGAACTTAGTCCCGTCTATCTGTCCTAATCCACATATGTTTAAAGAAAATCCCCCGGTTGTTGATGAAGACAGATTCACGTTGGTAAAGAATAGCAAAAGCAGCAGATGGTATTTCAGTTCCAAATAAAAATAACTTCTTTAAGAAGGAACAATGGACAATTTTCAAGGACTGCTCAATAAAACAAAGAACAAAAAGGTACCTTTTCCGCACTTCAATAATTAGAAACTCGACAGCAATGCATTTGCAGTTCAAAAGCAATCTGGCAATACAAATATTCGGATCATAAATCCATCATGAACAAATCACTAAATGTTGCACCAATTCCTAGAAACAACCAAACTCAACCTGTTGTGTCAGGCATCAAGAAAGCCTATAAATAGGCTGATGTGGTTAAAATAAGGGGTTCATCAAATTTTGATTTGAATTATATGGATCCATTATCACTAAATGGAAAGGACCTAATAGTGGTGAAAGAGGCAGTAGGTAGAAGAATTGAGAATAAATGGAGGCATACTATAATCGCTTATATATTCAGAAATAGACTAGCATATCATCACTTCAAGTTCAATCTTACAACCTGTGCCATGATGTTAATCATTCGATATTTGTTAGGCAACTTATTTTATTCTTTCTTCAATCTATCTAGTTCCCTATTAAATTTATCAGCTTTTGCTTGTTTCTCTCTAAGTATGGATTTAAAGCAGTATTTTGACATAATCTTGGCCAAGAAATTTTACTAGTTAACTAAAAAATATAAGGCAAGCTAAAATACTTAAATAAAACGAGAACCATACCTAAGGAAGTAGAGCTGATTCCTTTGGGGTCTTTTTCTCTCTTTGGCTTTTCCTGTTTAGCAAGCCTTTCCTGAAAGGAGGTCTCTTTTACCAATGAATCACAAATATCAGCCACTTTGGCTTCTGTGTTCCCACTTTCTCTGCCTTAGGTTCCAAACATAGCATATCATCGCCTATGTATGCGGAACTAGATAGACTAGCATATTTTTCTGAATAAATCCAGAAAATCACAGCAGACAAACTCTTCAGCGACAACATTAAAAAAAATGTTTAAAATAACATGTAGTCATACAGATATGCAATTCCAAATTTAAGATGTAAGTCACTAGTCATGGCCCAAAAATATATACAATGCCGCATACAATACAAGGCAGAAGTGCCAAAACAATAACTACAACAAACAAAAATGCGATCAACGCTGTTCAAGCCAAGCAAGCAATGGGATGAAATTATTCTTAACTCCGAATTTTAAAGCATGTGTGAGAAAGAAAAAAAAATTGAATCACGAAGACCTCACAACATAAATGGGTCTCTCGAGTTTAAAACAATGTGAAAATGTTGTCGGTTTCCAAATCATGGTAGTGCAGTACTTCAAAAATGCCACCGGTTGTCACAATATTCTATTTTATGAACAAGATAAATACCACGTAATAACTAACAACAAGGATAAGCATATTTCCTAAAGGTGTCGCATGCATACATACATAATTTAATCTGCATGCATCACAAACATAAAATTTCCTTACATATCAAACGTACATATAAGATGCAAGGCCATATTGGCAAATGTTCAAGACAAGCACTAGCATGTGCTCATTCATGGTACAGGATAACAAGGATTTCAATGCCGACAACATAACAAGCTTCCTAATTTTACAACCAAATTCGAATAGGAGATATAACATGGGAAGAAAAATAAAAGAAAAATTTAACATGACGAAGACCCTTAGCAAAAACCCATGAACTATGTACATTTTCATTCATGAGAGGAAGATCAAGATACCTAAGAAACAAAGCAAATAGACCCACCAACTAGTTGAAGTACACACTGGTGTACAATACAGTTTTTCCTTTTTTTTTTTAAGTAAGGCAGAACCTGAAGATACTGAGAAGAGTAACCAATGGTTTTATTTTTAAAACCAGGAAAACTAATCAACACTTGACAACCTAAGCCACTAAGCCACAACAAAATATCAAAAATAAAAGGATCGAGCAAGCAACAGAATGGAAAAATATCATAGCAAAACAATAATTTCTTACCCTTTTCTTTTTTGAAGGCCAATTTCCCTCGCAATGGCGTCGACTTTCCTGTTCAAAATGCCATTGGAAGATTTAGTAATGGAAAAAATCCTGCTTACTTTTTCGCTCAGAAACTTGGATTGGTTTCGCCTCCACCTTTCCTCTCCATTTTGATGAACGCCAGTATTACTGAAATATTCATGAAAGGTGTTAACTTTGCATCTGCAGGAGTCCTAGATTCGACATGTGAAGTAAGATAAGAGTTCATATCTAATGTAGTTTAGCTATAAGTTTACTGAAATTCATATATTAACGTTGAATTTCTACAGGGTCAATGACTTAAGCTGAGCAAACAAATAGATTACCATTCTGAACTATACATGAATCTACTGGAGAAATTTGGAAATGTAAAAGCTCAGTGTCACATATCCAAGTCAATGTTTCTACTAGTAGTTGGAAGCAATGACCTTCTTGATTCTGTAAAAAAAAGCATACAACCAACGTAGTGTAATTACCTCTAACAAACTAAGAAATGAGCATAGCCAGAGTAAAATTGCTTGTAATGTAAAAAACATAAACTACACACTGGATACAAAAAAGTATTGAATGATATTTGTGTACCGCATATGCAAGTTTCTTTCTTGGTGAAAAACTTCTAAATTATCCATAAATTTCAGGTGGTTGCGATTTCGAAAGATAAGCTTCTTATCAGGATTGGTTGAATACAGCAACATGAGTACGAAAATACATCAATGAACATGTAATTAGATGGCTCACTTTATTATAACTGAAATTGTCAAAAACAGCTTCCATGCACAAGCAAAAGCATATTTCATTTACATGACAATGTTTATTTGGCGTACACATTGCTGATTGCTCCACATAACAATGATGAACTGAATCATGATTTTCCAGAAAAGGATGGCTAAAAATCCAAGACAACTGACAAAGGATAAAAGAAATACATCGACACAAGTAAAAACATATTTCAATCACAGGAATATCAACTCTTTGTTCTGTAACACCAGAAAATTGAATTGTGACACAACATGTTTAATCTCGTCATATAATAACAAGTTATAATAGTAACTGGTAGAATAATAAAAAGGGAAATTACCTATTGCGGCCAAGAATTTCACCAGGTCCATATCCAGTAGAATCCTCAAATACGGAATTAACATATATAATCGGGAAATCAGGCTCCATCGCATCAGAAACAACAAAGGAAGCAGAAGATCTCAATTCAAAATCAAATCGATCGACGCTCATATACCGATTATAATAATCCCCAGCATAATCAATACTCATTTCCTCCTCCTTATCATCCAATTCGTTTCTCCTCTTCTTCGTCCTCCCAATCTACAAGATTATCGGTGTAGTATTTCAGTCTCTTCCCTTTCCTTTGCACATCTGCTTCTATAACATCCATTATCAAAATTCGAAGAATACATCGACAAACCAGCCGATTATGGATTCAGCGAAGCGAAGAGCGCTTGTTGTGGAATAGGTGACCTGAATGCAGAGATTGGTTGTACTCTGATATCAAGCTTAATAACAAAGAGCGTCATGCGCTAGTAGTAGCGCACGATTACTTGGTGAAAGCTTGGATTTGAATGGATGAATTTCTACTGGGATCGAATGGGAGACGAAGAGGAAGATTAGGAATTAAAAATGGAGGTGGTGAAGGAAAGATTATTGGTATATGCGGAATATATTTTGGGTTTTGGGGAGTTGGTTAGTGGGTGCGGGTTTGAGATAATGGCCTGCTACCTACACCAATATCTAAGTGCGGTTTTTTTTTTCTAGCAAAGAAATATCTGAGTGCGGTTTGGGATGTTCGTATGTTTTATTCTCCTCCCAATCCTGTGATATGCCTTATCAAATGCAAATACACCTTAACGTGCAATATAGTGTAAAGTTGTTGGTAGACATAGACAAAAAAAAAATGTTAACACTAAACAAATATATAAATCTTGATAAAATCAAATAAATGTCAAATGGAATTTTGAATATTATGCAAAACTTAAAATTTAATGATAATACAAATTAATAATTGTAATTATTTAGTATTAATTATTACTTATTCAGTACTAATAAGTGTATATTATGCAGATGAAGACAAACTATTAATTATTATAGTATTTAAGTTTAAATTGCATGCTTAATTTAAATTATTATTTAGAAATTAATAATTAATTATTTATATATTAATATTTAAATATACTATATTATTGATTATGAAAAACGATAATAATTAAAATATTACTTATTAAATATAATTCATTGTATTATGAAAATTAATTCAAATTATTAATCATAATTTATGGATTATTATTTATGAATTATCAGTTACAATAAATTATTAATTATAAATTATTTTATATTAAGTATATATTATTATTTATTCATTTTTCTTAATTATTTATTCATAATTATTAATTAGTAAAAATTAGTTATTAAATATTACTTCATATTTATTAATTATAACTTAATGTTAATTATTAACTATTAATAAATCTTATGTATATATTATTAATTTTTAAGTTTTAATATAAATGTTTAATAGTAATTATTAATAATAAATTATTAATATTTATTATTAATTTTAAATTATTATATATTTAATATTAATCACTCGATATTACTTACTAATAACGAAAAATTAAACCTGTTGGAATACTGATCATATATGATAAATAATAGTCAATGATTATTTATTAATAATCATTAATTATTGTAAGTTATAAAAGATTAATATAATATTATTAATGGTTAATTAATAAATAAAATAATATAATATTATTAATGATTAGTAATTCGTAATATAATATTATAATTAGCAATTAGTAATACAATATTATAATTAGTAGTTGGTAACATATGACTAATATAATGTTATTGAATATTAATTATGAAATATTAATAAATAATAAGTATTGGTTTTACGAAAGCATTGTAATTATCAATTATTGATTGTCACCTATTACAACGGGCATTTTTAGCAAGTTGTAAAATTGACACCTATTACAACGAGCATTTTTAGCCCGTTGTAAAATTACACCTATTACAATGGGCATTCTGAGAACGTTGTAAAATTGACATTTGTTACAAGGGGCACAAAAGCGACCGTTATAATAGCACTCTATTGCAACGGGCAGCAGATGCCCATTGTAAAAAAGGTGTTGTATAGGCATCTATTACAACGGTCCTCAAATGACCGTTGTATTATCCATCTATTACAACGGGCATAAAATGCCCGTTGTAACAAGAGCGTTGTAATATGGTATTTTTGTTGTAGTGTCCCAAATCAACTCCAATCACTTTTATCTCCAACACAACCATTCGCTTATATCAAAGCCAAATATCATTTCAAACTCGATTTTCATTCTCGATTCCAACTCTTAACTTGATTATTAAATTACACTTCAAATTTGGATCTCACAATCCAATTTGTCTTGATATCATTATAATTCAATCTCACTTACCACTTAACTGACTTTACTTCAATTCCAAATTGCTTTCACAAATTTCTGTTTAATTTGTTTTTAACTCAAACAGTCTTTTCTTGGGAGTTTTAAACAGTTTACCATATCAAAATCAAACTTCCCTTTCAGGATTCAAAACAACCCATTTTCCCAAAACAATTCGAAATCAATATCTTTGATAGTAATCTGTCACTTACAAACTCGAAAATGAACACTAATGATGCTGCGCAGTCATCATCAGAATTATTTTCCAGCGATCGAAGTGAGTTCAATACTATATCACTTTCAAAACCATCTCTAAACATTTCCATTTTGAAATTCATTTCAAAATATAATTCACACTGCTTGTATAACAATTTAAAATCTCCCAAGATCTTAAATTTTCCTTATTTTTAATCCAAATCCATTTACAAAAACTTATCCAATTTTCCAGAATTTTAATTTAATTTCTGGTTTAAAATTTCAGATTTAATTCGCTTCATAACACTTATACGAATTCTTCTTATTATATATATAACCATTTTACTTTTATAATCTTACTCGATTATAATAACAACCAATATATCCAATATATTATAATCATTTCAATATAAATCCTTTATATCAAAATACAATTTGGGTAAAATTATTTTGTTTACCCTCTTTCCAAAACATACCATGACGGTTCATCGTATTCGAGTGTTTATAAACTCCTACCGATACAGTGGACCAAACTGATCGACCAGAATCCATAAATAACTCAACCAATAAATCTCCACAATATAAAATCATTTTATATTGAATAACAAATACTCTCTCTCGTATATATACACTCAACTCAATCTAGGTACTGCTAACCCTATCTCTGCTGAATCACGCCACAGAGCCAAGGTAATTACTTAATCTTAAGCTCTGATACCAATTGTAGTGACCCGAAATTCCAGTCCAATTTGAGCTGACCAAATAACGCAAGTCCAACCCAATTTGCACTGAAATCAAGAAAACTATTAGAAAGAATATAGAGGGTGAGGAAAGATAAGATAGAAACTTAGAATAGAAGAAGAAGAACACAACATCAGAGTAACACGAACCTCACAGCAGAACGAATCACATATAATATATATAACATAACTTTGAAATATAAATCTGTACTTGAATATACATCATTATCAAAGTACAACACTTACAACACAGCGGAAATAAACTATAGTTATATGATCCTGAAGCCTCCTGCTCCAACTCTTCAAGTATCTGTAAATCCCGACTACTTGACTGCCCGTACAAAATTGGGCACCCAAGAGTTTAGGGAAAACAAAACAAAATAAACTTTGGGTCAGTCATAGGACTGGTATGAGTAAAACAGTTTAAAAACAGTTTGAGCTATTAAACGATATCTCATAAGACCACGTCGTATAACGGAATGGGTTTTTCCCATATGAGAATCCAAAATAATCTTTATATCAAAACTCCTTGATATTATAATAGTGTCTATCAACCACAATATAATAATCATCTAGCAGAAACGCTTTCATCTCACGTTCTACATATATAGTATACAATCAAAACCACAAGCACGTATTGGGTAATGGCTTTCCAACTATGACAAGGTATGGAACCACCTTTCGCTAGTGTACCTCTAGAGAGGAATACACTGGGTTCAACAAGAATATCTTGCAACCAGGCCACACATGACCGACTACTCATTTCACTTGAGTGTATCGAATGGATATCACCAACGGTTGGGATCAGCAACCGTTTCCCGAATGGGACAGCATCAACAATAGATTTTTAGAAGTAAATGAAACTCTAGATCAGGTGATTATACACCCTAATATGTGCGACGTACATAACCATGCTTCCTGCCCGATTTCTTTCATTTACTGGATGTGAGGCTAGAAGCTACGTTTATCTTTTACATGCCACCTCTTCATTCAATTAGAATGTCACATTGTCATACCCTTTAAATCACAAATTGATTTATCCAAAAATAACATGGGTATACAGCTAAGGGAAACGAATTCCTCCACCATCAAATGTGAATACGTTTGAAGAGATCAACTTACGCAATCTATCAGATTTACTCTGTCAGACCTTCGTCCATACAAGTTGTCCTGGGACTGGACAAACCGAAGGTACTATTCAGTACATCCATCTTAAGCAATCTTTACCTAAGATTTATACAACAGCCCCTGCACTTTACTCCGTCTTCAATTATCTTTGGCATATATGATTCGCAATGCTTATGCCAATACGGAGTGGTTCTTCGGATAATAATCCAACCGGTCTCTCCATATTAACAACTTTAAAATGGTCAAAAACTTCGATAGTCGGTGAGTTAACTATCAAAGAAAAACACGTGTGCAAACAACGATATTATTTCCAAATGGAAATTATATCGATCAATCATCACTGAACATTTATCTCTTTATTTAACTTATTCATTTTTTTCATCTCCTGTTTCCATATATTCAACATTTCTTATTTTCTAAATTTAGAAAATATATGTTATTAACAATGGAAAACATTTCCATTTCTTGTTTTCTATATTAGAAAACATTTCTGATTCTTATTTGGAAAACATTTTCAAAACTCCTTCATGATCAAACCTTACCATTCCTTAGTTAAGAAGGAAGTCAATCAAATTAGGGTATAATTACCTCTCAGACCTTAACTGAACAACGTTTTAACTTCAAAATAGTCAAAATTTATCTTTTAAACCTTTAACAAACTTCCTTACGTAACTCTCTTTAGAAAGATCTCTATTCAATAACTCCTTCCTTCGAATAACTATATTCGATAATCTCTCTTACGAATAACTAGATTCGAAAACATTTCTTCGAATAAACAATATTTGATTAACTCTATTCAAATAACTCTTATTAATTTAGTCTATTGGATTAACTCTTTTCACTTAACTCCTTTCAAATAAACTATATTCGATAACTCCTTTAATTCTATTTGAATAAACTATATTCGATTAACTCCTTTATTTCTATTCGACAATCTATATTCGATTAACTCCTTTAATTCTATTCAAATAAACTATATTCGATTACTCCTTTAATTCTATTCGAATAAACTATATTCAATTACTCCTCCCTTCGGATAACTATATTCGATAATCTCTCTTACGAATAACTAGATTCGATAACCCACTTCGAATAACCCATATTCGATAACTCCTCGTCGAATACATTATATTCGATAACTCTTCTCGAATAAACTATATTCAATTACTCTTCTCGAATAAACTATATTTGATTACTCTTCTCGATTAACTAAATTTGATTAACCATATACGGCTGACGCTAGATCGCAGCGATCACAATGGTTACGCCTGATTCCCTCAGGAAACATCCGACCGCCGTAGGCTATCTACAGCCCTGCAAATTACGCTAGCAGACGTACGAAATGGCAACTTATCTTGAATAACTCTGTTTGACTAACTCTATCTCAAATAACAATATTCGATCAACTCTAATTGAATCACTAATATTCAATAAATCCTAATTCGATTTACTATGTTCAATTAACTCTATCTGGTTAACTCTTTATTCGAATAACTAATATTCGATTAACTCTAACTCAAATCAATTTACTCTAATTCGATTTAACTCTAGCTCTAATCGATTAACTTTAACTGTTTAACTCTAACAGATTAACTCTAACTGGTTAACTCTAACTAATTAACTCTAACTGGTTAACTCATACTCTAAACGATTAATTTCTTTGATTTATTCCTTTGAATTATTCCTTTGATTAATTCCTTGAATTAACTCCTTTGATAAATTACTTTTCTATTTGTTTACTTAACAAATAACCATCCCCTTTTCAATTCTATTTATTTAACAAATAAATATTTCTTTTATCTTTTCTATTTATTTAACAACTAAATATCTCATTTATAACATTCTATTTATTTGCTATAAATAAATATTTCCATTTAATCTATTTGTAAATGTTTTACAAATATTTCCTTTTAAATTATATTTGTAAATGTTTTACAAATATTTCCTTTTAAATTCTATTTGTTTTGCAAATATATTCCTTTGTATTTGTTTTACAAATATTTTCCCTTTATCTCTATTTATTTAACAAATAAATATTTCATTTATCCTCTCTATTCATTAAACAAATGAATATTCCTTTTTATCCTCTCTATTCATTTAACAAATGAATATTCCTTTTTATCCTCTCTATTCATTTAACAAATGAATATTCCTTTTTATAAAATCATTTGATTTTTTAAATATCTCTTTCTATAAAATCCTTTTATTATATATATATATATATATGTTTCTTTTTCAATTCTACATTTGAAAATTCCCTTTTTAACATTCCAGTATTCTTTATGGTATTTAAAATACCAAATAACAATGATCATATCATTCTAACACACATCATCAACAACAGATTATATATCACATCATATATCATCATATATAAAAAACAATAAAATAAATGTTGAGGAATCCAGTCGGATTCCTACGACCAGTTTCCCTACATCACAGATGTTAAACAACATAATTAACATCGATTTCATTTCTATATGAAATATTCTGTTAAACAGGATCAATATTTGATTAACGATTTATATATATATATATATATATATATATATATATATATATATATATATATATATATATCGTTATCTAATTCTTTCAGCCAATACACAAGCAATTCAACCAAACAGTTAACACACAACAAACAACAACATAATTATCAGTTCTAACAATATGTTGTAAAAATATAACTCTTCAGTGTTGGTGAGTTTCACTCACATTAGCAGTTCATTGTTAAAGAACAATAAACTGTTTGTTTGATTTGAATCAAACAATTTATTTCGCCATAAATTCAAACGAGCTCAAATCTGCTCCCAGTCAGTTCCATTGTGGGGCTCTCATCCATACGATCCCAATGGATCCTGTTTTTTTGAATTCCGTTAATGTATCAATGAGATATTGAGTTTTCAAGTTTGTACTTTATCTAAATAAAATACTTGGTTCAAAATCAACTTGGGCTTAACCTGATTATCCGACCCATTTCCTATATCCACCCACGCCCTTAAAGCCCACCACACTTCTTCTTCTACCCAGATGCTGAAACACAATCCGACTCCCTCATTTACCATTACCATACATTCAATCCCTCCTCCTTCATTTCACCATAAATCTCCAAACCGAGAACACCGATCAACTTCTCATCACGCACTCTTCCTTTCCATGCCTACTTTGTAAATCTCATACCCAAATTGCAACTCGTGACTCCAGCCTCATAGGTCTCCCTCAAAAAAACCATAACGAGATGCCATTCGATCTCGTGATTAATAGTACAAACTCGAATCGATTTAACTCTCCTTAAATCTCGAACAAGGTCCAACCCTAACTCGCGTTCTGAAAATCAGTTTCCCAGAACAATAGTTGAACCCAAAAAATGGCATACGGTTGTAAAGAGAAAATGCCCATGAATCCAAATATGTGTCTATCTCGATTTATAGATTTTTATATGGATTGATTTTGATTTTAGGAGATGGAAACTTTTTACTGGAAGAAGAAAACTTACGATGGATTATTGTGTTGACTGGTGAATGAGAAAATTAGGTTTAGAATTAGTTAGGGTTATTTATAGGATTTTTATAATATTTTTAAATTCGATTATTACATAAATTTTTAAGCAAACGCTAATTGTACTCGTCCTCTAAAATTCCTGTGATCACATACGATATCCAAAAATCACGAAACTGGACATGCGCCTTCAGTTTGACATTACGGTCCCAACGAAACTGGTTTCGTCGAATTCCGACTTCGTATGCTCACACAACGTATTTTTAACTGTCAAAATACTAAATGTTTTTCACTCTAAAAATCCGTACGGCCACACAGTGATCCCAAAAATCACGGAACTTGGAATCTAACAATAATTTGATGTTGCAGATCCATCAAAATTAGTTTCGTCGAATTTCAACTTCGTTTGCAAAAGTGGCTATTTTTAAAGCTCTAAATAACCCTTTTAAATATATAAATATATTTAGATATAATTAAATTAAATATAAATAAAATTATATTATTGTATATATTCACAATAGAATATCATATAGCTCCACTGGGATTTACAACTCGATATTCAAATCTCGGTTGAATCGATATTCAAATTTATATTGAAATTCCTTTTATATATCGTTATAAATTATAAAGGAAATTCCATAGCGACTTTTCTAAAATTTGATTTGGACATAAATCAAAATCTACACATGAAATCCCGGTTTTTCTCTTCCAGTAGAAAAATATACTTCACCAGCTCCTAACGTTTCTTGTTTCACAGAAATCCGATTTAAAATGGACTCTGTACATTCAGTTGAAGTTCGAATCGCCAAATAGCGAACTGCAGCGCCATTTCAAGCTCGAATTATAATTATAATATAATTATACATTCAACTATCGTTCAAATAATATACTCGTTATTCTAATTAAATTCTAAACTGAATTAAATATCACAGATGATTCAATTTACACCATTTTGTGAATTCTACTATTTCTGACTATTCCAGAAATTAAATATATTATTATATTATTTATTTTAATTAAATATTCACCATTATTTAATTAAAAAACCGTTTGAATTCTAAATCACTAATTATATAATTAAATAAGCTAATTATATATCATAGAAAATACGGGTCGTTATAATTTCCATATAAAAATATTATGAATCATGTTTATATGTTCAAATGGAACAGAGACTTAACCAATCACCTCTATAATGCCATAACTACGGTGTTATAGGCATGTGATGATATATAAGAAATATTAACAATCACAACACAACTATAAAATTCATCAACAATATCATCATTTAAATGTTATCAACTACATGCAAGCGTTATGACAATCAACGCTTACCAATGTATATGTGTTATTAATTACAAAATCATTTAACCTACATTACACATATAATTATCAACCATAATTAACCGTATATAAATAAAAATGTGTAGAGTTTCTCACTGGCATAACTACTCTTTATTTCTTCACGGTATGAGAGCCTAGCTAACTGCGAATGATTCAGAACGGACAATATTTCCCCACGCCGACTTTTCAACAAAATAAAATATTATAGTTATATATATGTATTTCTTTTTTATATAGAAAATACGAGGGTGTATGGTCGGCTTAGGGGTAGTGGAGAATGATGAGGGTAAGACGTGGATAGGGGAGGTTAGAGGTAGTGGAGGCCAGTCGTTGGGTGGTGGGGTGTTGGAGGTGGAGGGTCGAGGAGGAGAGGTAGTAGGCCGAAACTTGGGGTGGGGGAAGTGGGTAAGTGGTGGCGTTGGAGAGGGAGGAAGTGGGTGGTGGTTCGGCCAGAGTTTGACCAAGGGGAAAGAAGGCCTAGGCTAAAGAAAAGGGTGGAGGGAGAGGGGAAAAAGGAGGGGAAGTAGGAGATTGCAGATGGCTAGGAAGCCATGGATGGGAAAATGGGAGAAAGCTTAGAAATAGAGAAGGAGAAGAATCCTTTGGATGAAATGAAATGTTAAAGCATAAGGCTTCTTTAATAGGAATGTTCAAGGGTAATTTGGTAAATTTTCACATGGACACTTATCCAAAACTACCCATGCATAAAAAACCATGGATATAAACTTTGTTATCATCCATGGTATTAAGTTGCAACATTTTAGTGACACTTTAAAAGTGTTTCAAGTTTTCTACACTTATATGTGTTACAAACAACTACTTGGTTACCGTTTAGCCATTTATTTATTGACAATTAACGTTGTTAAATCCCGACAGTATTTGTGAACAAGTTTATTAATTTCAAAATATTTTATTTTTATTACCCATATTATATATATAGCTAAAAATGATCATGATCATGTTTAAAATAATTTTATACATACGTACTTGGAAAATTCATTGTAACAAATTTGACAAATTCTTACTAAAATTATACCATTATATTTTTTCGAAATTAAATATCCATTTTATCATTGAAATTATATTTATATTAAAACTATATTAAAAAATTATTTTATATTTACCCAAATTCATATTTTAAACCAAAATCAAATTCATTTTATATTTAAAATACCAATTTAAAATTGGTCAAAAATTCTGGATCATTACAATCTACCCCCTTAAAAACTTTTCGTCCCTAAAAAGGAGACAAAAATGTAATTACCCAGTCTTATTTATTCAACAACTTATAGGTTTTGAAACCCATGATTGAAAATTCTTTGAATTGAAATTGTAATAAAATCTTTATCTTTTAGAAAGAAATTTTGTCCACACAATGGGAATGCTGGGCTTAATACTCTGACAACATGTATGTGTCAACACCGAATATTATGTTATACTCAGCCAAAAAATGTCATATCACGGTAAATATTCATGTCTGAGTATAAAAAATGGTTTCATCCTAACAACTTGAGCACGTACTATGCATTTGGTATATATACAACAACAAAAAGTATACTTGTAAAAAGGTACTAGTCCCCAAAAAATGTTCTAGCCTAAAAATACCTTAGTGCAAACTAAGCATTTTAGATAACTATATATACAATATCCTCAAAAAAAATAACCACCAACTACCTAACTATGTGACATATTTGACTTATCATCGGATGGTCTTGATAGACTCATCTCCTTCGGCTAATCATCCGCGAAATTATCATCCTCATCGTTATGCATCGGCTCATCGTCTACGAGGTATCCGTCCTCATCTATGACCTCACCCTCATCGTCCCCATCGAACTTGGGTGCTAGGTTCCACTCTGGAGCATCTTCATCTAGGATAGGCTCTACTGGTCATCTATTTGTCTGCTGAACTAAGCTACTCCATCGAACTCGCCCATATGCTCCTCAAAGTTATCCTGTTGATATATCATCATCGCGTCTTGAGGTATATCCTCACCCTGGAACTCCTTCGTCTCGACATCGTCATCCTAAAGCCGCACATCCTCTCTGGAGTCTCCCATCTCATCATTGCTGATGGGAGTACCCATCTCCCATACAATATGCTCGTCAGCCTCTGAGTCATAACTCTCTTCATCAACTGCATGATCTACGATATCATCGGTTGGCACTGGATCCACAGGCTCTACATGCTCGGCCTCTGGGGGTGGAGAAGCTAATGATTGCATATCACTCATCTCTGCATCGCTCGATGGATTAGACATCCATCACTCCGAGTCATATCCTGAGCTTCTACTATCGTCTCCAGTGATAAACTGGGCTAAAAATTGTCTAATGCTAAGTGGTTTACCACCTTAAAATTAGCAAGGAAAGTTTGGAGTTAGAAATTGTTTTCTAGGTTTTGATCTTAACTTACTAATGAAAAGAAAAATTGAGAAACTTATTTCCCTTTTTAGATTTAAAGTTCTAGTACCATTATTAACTAATACTACCTTTCAACTTAACTTATCCAAGTATCTTAGTTTAGATAACTTTTAATTGCCAGATACCATTTTAGTCAAATTGTGAAACTTAATTCACAAGGTACTTGTACTTATGTAATTTATTTCTTATTCAAATGTATTCCAGAATTCATTGACTGCTAGAAATTATTGGGAATTCTGATTAGATTCCTACAAAGATTATTACTAGCTTAAGTGAGGTTATACTTGATTTTCCTACTAATGAAAAGAAATTTGAAAAGTCAAGACTATTCCCGAAATTTAAACAAGTCTAATACCTATAGTCTATCATTCATATTCATACTTCTTTATCAATATTTATTGACTATCCAATATTTTCGAAAATTCCTTATTTCAATCCAAATACTTACATTTTATCCTGTCTTATTAAAGTTTATATTTACCTTGATCATTTTCCAAAACATACTTTTAACCAAGTTCTTAGATTTACAAAGCTTTTCATACTTGTATTATCTATCTAATTACAGCTCTATATGAACATTTAGAATTTCCTAGTTTGACTAAGGATGTTTGTATTCAAATTCTAACTACCTTAACTAATTAGTTTAGGGAAGATCACAAATACTTATGTTTTGACAGTTTTCGTCTCCTAATTTATTACCTGAACCATAACATATTTATATTTTAAAACAAATTCTCTTATCTTCAAAACATATAACCTTTCAAAACCAAAACCCTTCTTTTTATGAGAAAATATGCTCACTCATATATAATACTCTCAAAACTCATTCTAGCATATTTTCAGCTCTGTCTTTAATGAGTTACTCACAATATGATATTATTAATCCTATCTTCAATGAGCCCTTTCCTTCTGTTCTAACGAGTCATACCCCATAGTTTTGTATAAACCAAAGCTCCGATAGCAATTATATAACGACCCGTCTTTTTTCTTCGTTTCTAACTGGTAATTAATCCGACTCAAAACGCTCACAAAGATAGATTGTTAGGGGAACTTACACATTGGGCCAAAAATAAAAGAACTTTTCATTATCATCACAATAATTTTACATCAGAGTTGCAATGATTATCGGAGTACAATTATACGTAGCGAAGGAATGTATAAAAGTTTCAGTGGAGGAATAATGATCCAAGATATAGCTCAAGCTCTAATCTTGATCCTTATCTAACTAATTCCAATACTAAATCAGCAAACCAAACTGCTAAGCTTGTTAGAAAAAATTTAGGCATGTAGAGTTTAGGTGAAGGAAAACCAAACTGCAAAGCTTCTTAGAAAAAATTTGGGTACGTAGAGTTTAGGTGAAGGAACAATAAACTATTGGTCAATCATGAGACTAGTGTGAGAAAATAAAGCATTTATATTCAGGTCTATTTTAAAGTGAGGTAAATCATAAGACCATGTTGTATAATATAGTACAGGTTTTTCCCATATGAATACCAATGCAAGAAATTCGCAATGCTTGTTGGAAAATGAAGCAACCATATGGTATTGTAGCACAAATAGAACGCAAATGCAGACTTGGGCGAGGTTTCTCCTTATGATAACCAAAAATGATTGATATGTAGAAAATCCTTTGATATTATTATTAGTGTATAGTGTGAATTATTTTGCAAGCAAATGTATCGGTCCTAGCCAACATAATACCCTATCCTATTATGTTGACATAATAGTATACAACTAAAATCATAAGGGTTCATAGTGGAGAATGGATTTCCAACGAAGGACCAGGCTAAGGAACTTCCTTATCCGATGGGAACACTTCTAGAGGGATGTTCGGAGAACCAAACAGGTCCTCTACCAACACATGGCCAGTCCATTCCTTAACTGGATGAACTAGATCGTGCCTAAGTATGCCTTTTCCCGGTTGTTACTAATCTTTAACCGAGCGTCCGCAACATCAGCATCCACAAAAGTAGAAGCTGCCACATAAGTAATACCGTAGCACCATACCATGGTATAATTTTCATCTAAAAGAAAACGACGCACCCATATCATTGCCACATTTTTCATGTTTTTGCCATTTTCGGGGAGTGAGGCTTGTCGAAGTCTCGTTACACAAAGTTATGCTTATACTTAAGCCATGCTTTGATCATCCATAGCTCAATCACTTGGTATGTCACATTGTCATTTCATAACATATGATCAATAATCACTAACCATATAACCTTTGAGCTCGTATGTCTCAAAGAAGGGTGTTAAGCTATGAGAAAATATTCTCTAGTAAAAACCAATCAATATATTACAAAAAAACACTGTCATACATACACCCATACAAATTCGTTCTAGTTTTAAATGAAACCGAAGGTGCTTTATTCCTAGTTCAATAAAGGAGAGAAGTCCTTGCAAATCCGGAAATTCACCAAGCACGTCGGAACCACTGCTATAAATAACCTCGTTATGGGATGCCTCCTAACAGAGACATCAACAAGTAGTCCCTTTGATGTGAAGATTTCAGGTCTTTAACCACCGTCTTCAATACTTTACTCCATTACATCATATGATTATTCGAAATGGTTTTCGGATATAGATCTGATCCCGGACTTTCTGAATAATCAACACAATTTAAAAACAATTATGAATCATATCAGGTCTTAATCAAGTCTTCCTTCACTTAGTTCTGGTTAATCAAAATTTTCCTTCAAAACCATTCTCAGTTTCTAAACTTTATTCATTTAAGACCCAATATTTCATTAATCGAAATTTAATCAAGGTTCCTTACATTAAATCCTTCATTTTAAAATTTAAAAATCTTTTCTTTTTTTAAAACATACTTCTTTAAAACCGAGGGTCATTAATACTTGTGGGTCGTAATAATCTTACTTAAAATTCAATGTTTTCAAAACCTTCATTGATTAGTTTGATTTAGAATTTAATTTAATACAAATTGATAGTGGAAAAATAAGTTTTGAATTTCAGTCTGAAACCGAATGGAAATGAAATTGAAGTGATTTTGATTATTATTTTTTGCAAAGGTTGAAATTTCATTAAACAGGGATTTGCTAATAAATAGTGTGTTCAAGTTTAAATCGATTAAATCAATTTCATTTTTGAACTTGAAGTTTGGTTTAGTTATATAGAATATGTTTTAACTCAAACCGGATGTTCTATGAAGCTTATATGATGTTTATTTTGAATTCTAGAAAATTTGGATTTCAACAGATTTATTTTTAAAAAATAATAATATTTTAATAATTAAATAATAATATAATACTCATTAAAAATAAATATTTAAATTTAAAGTTGAAATTTTAAAATATTGTTTTGAAATAGTTTTATATATGTTTTAAATGGTTTTGTAAACTATTTCGAAGTGAATCGAATTATTTTTAAAATAAATATAAAATACGGTTAGAATAGAGCTTGTCGCGCTGTGGTAGTTCGCGAATTTCGATCATAAACTTTAAACTGATATGCCAGCTTCATTTTAAGACGGATTTCCCTAAACGAAAAACGTTTCCTTTCTTATAATAATAGTTTTCAAATGAAAAAGGAATTTTCTAATTTCAATGTATAGTTTGCAAGTTATGTTCAAAACAGTTTTCAATAAAAATCGTAGTAGTGCAGTATAGTGACCGAATTTGGAAATCGATTGAAATGACTATTTAATTTTTTTTAAAAAATGAATTTTTTTGATAAATCATATTAAATACTTTGAAAGTAATTTGAGTTTAAAATATAGAGTTTTAAAGTTATTTTCATCAAACTAGTTAAATAAGCTTATTCGTAACGCTTTTAGCAACGCTTTTGAAACGCTTTTTGGTTAATAATTGATTTTGAAGGGTTTTATTTTAATAATCTTCATCCAAACTTTGTTAAACCTTTTTAAATGTATAATGAAGTGTTTTTATTGATAAATGAGTGTTCAAAAAGTTTAAGATGGGTTGAGACTTTACTAGAATCCTATATATGTAACGACCTTCCATTCCGAGCGATCAAAATCGCTCGTTAAACTGACTTAAACCGAACCAAAAGGGCGGATACGCTAACATTAGGAGCACAACACATCATAACAAACAGCAGAAGACTTTTATAAACATCATAATAATGTTACATCAGAGTATAGAATATCATAGTACATCGAATATAATACAGCGAAAGATAAATTTACAACAAATGTAATACAATGCACAGCGGAAATATAAGCTAACACAGTGGAAGACTGTCAATGCTCTGGATACAGCTTTATGCTTTGATCCAAAATCCTTCTCAAGATAAATATCTTCAAAACAAACCACTCTACTACCCGTGTGGAAAATAAGGGCACCTGAGTTTGCAAGTGAAAAAAAAACTATGAGTTAGTCATGGAACTGGTATGAGAAACTCTAACAGTTATAAATAACTTATATAAAATAAGGCATATCATGGGACCATGCCGTATAACACGGAACGGGTTCACTCCACTAAATTGCCAGTGCACATTCAAATACCATAAATAATAGACTTATGAAAAGTCAGTGTGACATAAGCAGGATCTTAATATCGATATTGCGGAAATGTATGTGATAATCTAACGTGTATGCTACAATAGTTATGTAGATAAATATGAGCTTATATGATATACCACAGATAAAAAAAACAATAAGAAACATGACACCAGGAATTTTATACTGGTTCGGTCTTCCCATCCCACGTCCAGTCCGTAAGCTCCTCTTTGGTTTTTCACTAACAACGCCCTCACTTCACCCGAAGGAACAGGTTAACAATACACCCGAGCACCAACAAGGATGTCCCCGCCTGAGCAACAACACAGGACTTCACAATTACAAAGGAGTTTGACTTTTGAATGTGTTCTTGTTTCAATATTAATTAGCCAACGTTTGAGTGCACCCTTCCTATCATCTTATCCTCAAGTATTTGATGTGTATGTGAAGACTGAAGGAAGTATATTACCTATTGCACCAAGAGATATGAAATAAATTCAGTGATTCAATAAGCAACTTGAATATTTGAGAGCTTTTGAAAGCAGTAGAATGCAGAAATAAGATCAAGAATATAGAATAGATTTGGAGAGAATTCGATGATTTGGAAATATGATTTGAAGTGTATTTATAAGTGTAGAAGAGTAGTAATCTTTCATGAAGAGTTCCTATGGAAAGTTGCATCCATTTCTGTTCAGAATTAAAGAGGAATCTCTTCATGAAAAGAAGTGACTCTTTATGAAAAAGACTGTTATTTCGAATCAGTCAACTAGTCTAAAAATCACCAGTCGACTAGTTGAAAACTTTCAAAAACTAGTCGTTACTGGGCAGAATTGCTCTGACCAGTCGACTGGTATGATTCGAACCAGTCGATTGGTTCAGATTTTTATGTCCATTCAAGGCTTATTAAAGCCTTATATATACTTATATATATTGTTTTGTGCATTCGTGTTGTACTTTGAGGATAGATTTCAACATAAATCTAACATGACTCAATACTTATATATATATATATATATATATATATATATATATGCATACAAACTTAGCTCATTGTCATGATTTTCATTGATCTTCTCTTTGTTGTCATTAATCGAAATTCTCGTGAATCAACATTCTCCCTCATTTTGATTGATGACAACATCTTGCATTCATGTCAAAATATTTAATTGCTCCCTATGAATGCATGCTTGTATATGTTTTTAATTCCCTCTGAATTTCTACTACATTTTGTTAGTTTATAATAAATAAACTTACCGTGCGGATTCTTGCAACAAAATGTTAGCATATATATATTTTCAATGCGTAAATGAGTAAATTCAGGACTTTAATATTATGAGCATCCATCAGCAATATTCTCCCCCTTTGTCATCGATTAAAAAAACATTAAATAACATAATCACAAAGTAATCGATTACAAAGAGAGTAAGCAAAAACACAACATAGATTAAACCTTCATATTGTTTCTACAACATCACTATTAAAAAGCTATTTAATACAAGCTTTTCAAATTGTTTCATGACCAAACACGTAGACCATAATTATACATACCATGATTAAAGTTTAGAGAGCATAAAACAAACTGAAGAACATACTACTTAAATACATAAGCGGGCGAACTAAATTTCGTCGGATTCTGTAACAACCCGGAAAATCCGAACAAATTTAAATTTTTATTTTGGCAATTTTAATGAATTTTGAATATTTAAAATGAATTATTTTAAATAATAACGACGAGAAATTTATTTTGAATAGAATTAGAACATATATATTTATTTGAATCGACATTAGAATATAAATATTTATTTTTAATTATAAAAGGAATTGAAAATGGCGCGGTAGTTTGAAAATTCGATTTCAATTTTCAAATGAATGAAAAGGATTCAAAATAAACCGGATTTTAAATAAACCAAAAATATTAGGATCTTTTTGAGAATATCTTTCCAATGAATCTAAAAATTTGATATTTCATAGCGGGAATAAAAAGTTATGCCCAGTTGAAAATTCAGAATAGTCGCTATGGAATTTTAGCCCTTAAAAATGGAAATTTTGCAAACGAACTTCGTTTTCGACGAAACCACTTTTGTTGGATCCAGGATGTCAAATTATTGCTAGATTCCAAAATTCATAATTTTTGGGATTAATATGTGAGCGTGGCAAAGTAAAATGTGTTTTGACACTTTCAGTCAATTTGGATCGACTAGAAAATAACCATTTTTCAAACGGTCTCCAAATTTATCGCCAATACGAAGCTAGAAAATAATTTTTGGGAAATTTAGAGTCCATATGTGGCCCCGGTAAATTGAAACGTGCGTTCAAATTCAATATATAGATTTATATTTTGATTTTGACGGAAACTGATCGAAACAGCCAAACTGGGTTACGATACATAACCCATTGTGTTCGGAATGAGGGTAATTAGCTAGGGATGGCAGGTGGTGGATCTCGTTTGGAGATCGAAATTTAAAGTTACTTTTTGGGGAAATAAATAAATTAAATAAATAAAATAATAAATAAACCCCCACTCTCTTCTAAGTCAACCCCCCTCACCCCCGTTCACTTTCTTCCAAGATCAAATAAAAAAGAAGAAGAAGAAAGAGGGAGGAGCTGTCGTCGCTCCTCCCATCAGTGCGCCATCGCGCAACAGGCGCACCCACCACCTCTTCCCCCCTTCGTAACCCGCCACCACGCACATCGAGTGGACCGTCGGCCGCTCCCAAACGATCGCCGTTGGCTTCCTCTTGCCGTAAACCTCTCTATCGCATCACCCCACCTCCCTCTCCTCCCCATTCGAAGCTTCAAACCCTCTAAAACCGAAGAAGCCGCCGCCTCAGACCCTGACCACGACTGCCGCGACCACTTACTCCCGCCACCTCCAGCAAACTCAGCAACCCCCTCTCCATAGAAAAAAAAACATGGTAAGCTTCCTTAGTTATTTATTTTATTTTATTTTCTTTTAAGTAATTTTTTTTATGGTGAATAAAAATGAGATCTATATGGTAGGGAAAAATTAGATCTTTCATTGAATCAAAATTAGACTTTTAGGGTAGTAAAAATTTGATTTTTAACAATGTAAAAGGTAGGATTTTTAAAGAGATAATGGTTGGATTTTTAATTAAAAAAAGGTACGATTTTTAAAGAGATAAAGGTTGGATTTTTAATTAACAAAAGGTAGGATTTTTAAAGAGATAAAGGTTGGATTTTTAATTATAAAAAGATTTGAATTTTCATTAGAAGAAAAGGAGTGAGATTATATTTTTATCATAGTGAAGATTATATTTTTATCATAGTGAAGATTATATTTTTATCATAGTAAAGATTATATTTTTATAAGTGGAAAGTTCGATATTTTTATATATAGAAAGGCGATATTTTTATATATAGAAAGGCAGGATTTTTATATATGAAGCGAAATAAAAATAGATCTTTATATATGAAGTGACGATATAAAAATGCGATTTTTATCATATATATAGCAAAGTAAAAATATGATTTTTATCATTTGAATGGCAATGTAAAAATGTGATTTTTATATATTCATTAGCGATAGAAAGATTTGATTTTTATCTATATAGTAGCGACATAAAAATGTGATTTTTATCAATGTAGCGTGATTATAAAAATATGAAATTATTTTAAGAAAGATAAAATATATATCTTTTAGCCTATGTATGTTATAAATAAAATAATCATACGAAGAAATAATTACTGATTGGTTAAAAATATAATTTTTAACGTAGGTATACTACATAGATCGACAACCAAAGAATGGTGGAGTGGAACCCAAATGTGAGAACTTCTCACTTTTTTTTTCTAGTTGAAATATATACTAGGATGCAGACGGTGCTTAGCAGCACCCGACACCCGTCGTCCACAGACCATGGACAACTTGTTTGTTTGATTGATGTGTTGTGAAAATTGATTGTGTGATGTGGAATGAAAATAAATATTTTATAGTTAAAAATATAATTTTTAACGTGTAGATGAACAAAATAAATATTAATAAACAAATCGAACGATTTGTTTATGTACACACATTTGATTGATATTGATTGGGATGACAAATTGTACACATCGCCCAACTGCACAAATAAAATTCATTATGTGTTGATTGAAACCCCACACGGGTATTGGGATGATATACGACATACACTAGTCCCAATAATTAGTTGTATGTTAATCGATTGATTGATAGGCTGTTGTAAGCGTTAAATATTGGTATTTGATGCTTATACAGTGTAGAATGCACTTTGGATTATGGTTTATTGTTTATCGTTGTTGTTGTGTACATGTGTGTATGAAATCCATATAAATCAAATTATATGGTAATTGACTGTGTCTGATTCTAGTTCAGAATGAATAAATATTTTGAAATAATGATTATTTTAAAATAATGAATATTTTAAAATAATATTCAGTAAAAGATCAAAATTTGATTTTGATGTCCGGTTTGGGATGGACACGAATACATTTAAAAATATAAAGTCGTGTTGATTAGATATCTGCCATTTTGACATGAACGATATTTATATCGATTTTATTTATTTTTATAATGAATATCGAAAAGGAATTGATTTCAAAATCTAATGTTTTGAAAATATTATCATTTATATATCGATGATATGGAATATTCAATTTTGATTTGAAATTGAATATGAAGTTGAAATCGTTTTGAAAACGAATTTCAAATGATTTGTAAATTACGTTTTAAATGGAAATCGACAAAATATATATAATATATATATTACGTATATAATGGCCTGAATAGAACGCGCCACGCTGCGGCAATTCGCGAATTTCGACCATTGACTTCGAACGGACATTACGGGAGATCCGACCGTCGGATTCTCCTAAAACCAGAACCATTGGTTCATATCAAAAAGAGCTTTCCAAAAAATATTAGAGATTTGAAATCTAACAGTAGGGTTTGTAATTATGTCCAAATCAAATTTGGAAAAGGTCGCTGTAAGTGCAGTTTGATGGCCGTTTATGGAAATCGACTGTATGGGCCTAGATAAAATTATTAAAAATATCAATAAATTGTGTAAAATCATAATAAATGATTTTGAAAGAATTGGGATGAAAAATTCCATATTTGAAAAGATAAAAATATATTTTATCGAAATGAACTAACTTTGAAATAGAATAATAAATCCAATATTTTTAAAATAAATAAATTGGGCTTGAAATGGTTTTAAAAATAACCAGGATTTCCAATATATGAATTGGAATGGATTTGAGTCGAAATTATCCTCGGAATATTTCGATATTGGATTTCGTGATTATACAAATATTGTGGAGGAATTTAGAAGATATATATATCGTTATTCCAATACGATATTTATTGATTTCAGAATTTGATATTGAATATAAGCCGATATATTTTCTATTCAAAGCCTTGTATTTAATATCAAAATAGATTTTGGGTTTTTCATGAACAGTATCTTTAATAATACTGTTCTTGAATCGAATGTAGTTAAGAAAATTAGAAACTGATTGGAGATTAGTTAAGTTGAATGGTTTCCTGGGTATTGATCTGATGTTGGTTTCGGCCTTCGGGGTTAAAACTTAGTGAATTGTTCTTTTACTAATTTACGGTTAGAGACTGATGAGATTTTGGGTTTGTTGTGAAATGTGAATTTAACGACATTCGTTCTTTAACCCTCTTTACAGTGAAATGAGATTTGGAATTTATAAAAAAAAAATTATTAAGATTTAAAGGGAATATTCCAAAGAAAAGTTTTCCAATTTAATATATTTAATTGGAATTGAATTAAAATTGGTCTTTGGGTTTATCATGGACGGTGTTTTAAATAACATTGGTTCTTTAACCTGATTAACAAAGGAGTTAAGAGAATCAGAAACTAATTAGATATTAGTTAAGCTGAATGGTTTCCTGGGTATTGATCTGATGTTGGTTTCGGCCTTCGGGGTTAATACTTAGGGAATTGTTCACTTGCTAATTTATAGTTAGAGGCCGATGGAATGGAATGTGATTTTGGGTTTATCATGAACCGTGTTTTAAATGACACTGGTTCTTTAACCCAGTTAAAGACAGGATACGGTTTGAATTGAAATCCAAAGGAAGATTAAAGAATAAATTTTAAAGAATTTATCTTTGATAAAATTAATGGGAACCTTTCCCAAAAAATATGAATATTTGAATAAAAATATATTCAGAATTGGAATGAGGCGTATGTTGTATTTTTATAGCACCTGTTTATTATATACGCGAGTTATTCGGAAAGGTCGGGTTTATACCCATTCTAAATAACTGATTCGACAATGAAGACGGTGGTTGAAGACCGGAGGTCATCACATCGTTTGGATTATTACTGATGTCTTGATTGGGCCGTACACCCAAGCTGAGGTAATAAGTGGTGATCATCCACATGTACTTGGAGATCGACGGATATGCGAGGACCTCTCCCCTGTATTGGACATGTGGGGGAGGAATAAGGTGCCCCCGATTTCGTTCAGACCCAGAACGGACTTATAAATGGATTGTGTGTCTGACATTGGATTTTATTCTGTGCTAATTGATTTCTATTAAATATAAATCTGTTTGGCGGTAGAGAATTTATTCTCTTGCTTAACGCCCTTCTCTGAGACGTACAAGCTCAGAGGTCATATATCGATAGATATCAGTCGCATGGCATAAATTGCCTGTGTGGCATGCTGAGATGCAGTGGTCAAGGATTTTGTTGAAAAGCAGAGTCTTGTGGTTGATGATCAAAGCACGTCTTTAATACAGCGTAGCTTTATGTATAGCGTTGATTTGCGAGCCTCACACACCGGTATGTGTCAAAAACGGGATTGTGACTGCAGGGAGTGCACGACGTTTCTTTCTAGCTATGGGTGGTGTTAGCATTTTACTAGACCTGACATCGTTGTTTATTATACCCTTGTGGATGTTGGAATGCAAGGCACCTCGGATATATCGGTCTCCTCGGAGCCGATGGATAGGTCCGATAGGACCGGGAAACGTGTGTTCAAGAATAACTAATCCTCAAACGTAAGGGAGGACCGGCCCTGAAGATCCAGGGGTCTTCTACGGGAGATCCTGAGACATTTCCTAGAGTGTCTCGAAGGGGTGAGGAGCTTCCCCCTGGCCTCGACTCATGATGGAAATCCAATTTCCAATACAAGATATCGATTTTATTTGTAGAGCCTAGTATTGGCGATATGATAGATGGTACCAATGCTGCCTAGGATTGATACATTTATATTTGAAGTTATTTTATACACTTTACACTATAATAGTATCAAAATGATTTGTTTTAAACGTATCAAGCATTATTTGGCTATTATAAGGGAAAACCCTATCCTCCGGCTTGCGTTGCATTGTGTGATGGGACCTGGGTCTTATAATAGCTTCATTTTTCCAAAAAGCATTGCGTTGTTTATTCTATGCACTAGTATTTAGTTTATTATATGCACTAGTATTCTTGGGAGGAAACCCGTTCCGTGTTATACGGTGCGGTCCCTTGATTTACTCTCTTTTAAAGTATAGTTTTAAATAATTGTTTTAGTTCTCACACCAGTCACATGACTGACCTGGAGTTTATTTTTTTAACCTAAACTCTGGATGCCCCTATTTTCCACACGGGCAGCTAGTAGTTTTGGTTTTGCAGATTTATATTCACAGGATCCTGGTTTACAGCTGGAATGATATTTGGAAAGCTCTGTATCCATTTATCTCTTTTAATTATGTTTTGTATTATTTTTCTGCTGCATTGTAATTTAAATCTCTGTTATTTTTCTGATGTATAATATTTATTCATGCTCTGTATATTCTTGTATTTTGATGGAATTGTTGCAATAAGCAATGAAATGTCCTTCTATTTGTGTTCTGATTAATCTTGTTCTCAACTCAATCCCGGCTTTCCTTCACGGGGAAGTTCGGGTCGTTTCAGGTGGTATCAGAGATCTGGTTTACAGAGCTTGAGAACAAGGCATATTAGAACCAAACGAAAGAATTCATCAAAGATTGGATTAGTAATATCCAATAAGAATGACTCGTTAGAGACAGGGTCAGTAGTATCCTAGAACGAGTGTGAAGAGTATATTTTTAAAATGAAAAAAAAAATTGTTTTGAAAATTTAAACCATTTCATACGTATTTGGTTATTTATTTTAAATTGAATTTGGACAATCCAATATATAAAGAATTTGCATATGTGCCATGCAAACGTATATTCGAAGTTTTAATATACTGGATAGATACAGAATCATACTCTAGTAGCCTGAAGATGATTCTGATGATTGAGTACTCGTCATCAGAATTTATGTTCGAGTGACGAAAGTGGGATTTCTATATATTTCCAATTGACTGGTGTGAGAACCAAAATACAGTTATAATACATTGTTGTGAATTGGCATCAAAAACATGATTTTCTATATATGTATCAAAATTATTAATTTGAAACGTTAACTCACTAATTGATTGATGGTTGTGTTGCATGATTATTCCTTTAAACCATTATGTGAAAGAAAGGTAAATTTAGGCCAAATGGTACCAAATAGTGAACTGTATTGAAAATTGTTTGGAATTGCATGCATATATGTGTGTATCCATTGAACATGCCATTGCAAAGAGGCTAGAGTAGAGGAATAAAATTGTTTTCCCGACAAATAGGTACATGTTTATTGTATTTCTTGGGGTTTTTGATGATTTTATTAGCCGATTGGCTAGCCTCTTGTCTGTTTCTTTTTCTTTTGGATTGGAGAGGCCTGTATGGCAATTTCGGGATTTTCCCGGTGCTCCCGTACAGGGGAGGTTATGGCGAAAATTTTTGAAAATTTAGGGTGTTAGCCAAATTTTTGAAAATTTGAAAAGTTCTTAGAAACTGAAAAGTTGAAGAACTTAATCCATAATGAAAATAATGAAAGTTGAGTTGATTAGTAAAACAACTTTCAGATCTGTTCCTTTCCGAGGACGAAAAGATTTTAAGGGGGAGAGATTGTAACAACCCAGAAAATCCGAACCAATTAAAATTTTTATTTTGGCAATTTTAATGAATTTTGGATATTTAAAATGAATTATTTTAAATAATAACGACGAGAAATTTATTTTGAATAGAATTAGAACGTATATATTTATTTGAATCGACGTTAGAATATAAATATTTATTTTTAATTATAAAAGGAATTGAAAATGGGCCAGCAGTTTGAAAATTCAATTTCAAATGAATGTACATGATTCGAAATAAACCGGATTTTAGCAAAACCAAAAATATTAGGATCTATTTGAAAATATCTTTCAACGAATCCAAAAAAATTGAAATTTCATAGCGGGAATAAAAAGTTATGCCCAGTTGAAAATTCAGAATAGTTGCTATGGAATTTTGGCCCTTAAAAATGGAAATTTTGCAAACGACTTCCGTTTTCGACGAAACCACTTTTGTTGGATCCAGGATGTTAAATTATTGCTAGATTCCAAAATTCATAATTTTTGGGATTAATATGTGAGCGTGGCAAAGTAAAACGTGTTTTGACAGTTTCTGTCAATTTGGATCGACCAGAAAATAGCCATTTTTCAAACGATCTCCAAATTTGATGAAATTAATTTTGTTAGAACTGTATCGTCAATACAAAGCAAGAAAATATTTTTTGGGAATTTTTAGAGTCTGTATGTGGCCCCGGTAAATTGAAATGTGTGTTCAAATTCGATATATAGATTTATTACGATATATAACTCATTGTATTCGGAATGGGGGTAATAAGTTAGGGACGACAGGCGGTGGGTCTCGTTTGGAAATCGAAATTTAAAGTCATTTTATGTGGAAATAAATTAATCAAATAAATAAAATAATAAATAAACCCCTACTCTCCTCTCTTCTAAGTCAACCCCCCCGGTTCACTTTCTTCCAATATCAAATTAAAAAAAGAAGAAGAAAGAGGGAGGAGCTGCCGTCGCTCCTCCCATCAGTGCGCCACCGCGCCACAGGCGCGGCCACCACCTCTTCCCCCCTTCGTAACCCGCCGCCGCGCACATCGAGTGGACCGTCACCCACCCCAAACGATCGCCGCTGGCCACCTCTTGCCGCAACCTTCTCCATCGCATCACCCCACCTCCCTCTCCTCCCCATTCGAAGCTTCAAACCCCTAAAACCGAAGAAGACGCCACCTCAGATCCTGACCACGACTGCCGTGACCACATACTCCCGCCACCTCCGGCGAACTCAGCAACCCCCTCTCCATAGAAAAAAACACAGGAAGCTTCCTTAGTTTTTTTTATTTCTTTTCTTTTAAGTAATTTGATTTTTTTTATGGTGAATAAAAATGAGATCTATATGGTAGGAAAAAATTAGATCTTTCATTGAATAAAATTAGACTTTTAGGGTAGTAAAAATTTGATTTTTAACAATGTAAAAGGTAGGATTTTAAAAGAGATAAAGGTTGGATTTTTAATTAACAAAAGGTAGGATTTTTAAAGAGATAAAGGTTGGATTTTTAATTAACAAAAGGTAGGATTTTTAAAGAGATAAAGGTTGGATTTTTAATTATAAAAATATTTTGATTTTCGTTAGAAGAAAAGGAGTGAGATTATATTTTTATCATAGTGAAGATTATATTTTTATCATAGTAAAGATTATATTTTTATAAGTGGAAAGTTCGATATTTTTATATATAGAAAGGCGATATTTTTATACATAGAAGGGCGAGATTTTTATATACGAAGCAAAATAAAAATACAATCTTTATATATGAAGTGATGATATAAAAATGTGATTTTTATCATATATATAGCAAAGTAAAAATATGATTTTTATCGTTTGAATGGTAATGTAAAAGTGTGATTTTTATATATTCATTAGCGATAGAAAGATTTGATTTTTATCTATATAGTAGCGGCATAATGTGATTTTTATCTATGTAGCGTGGTTATAAAAATATGAAATTATTTTTAGCAAGATAAAATATATAACTTTTAGCCTATGTATGTTATTTATAAAATAATCATACAAAGAAATAATTACTGATTGATTAAAAATATAATTTTTAACGTAGGTAAACTACATAGATCGACAACCAAAGAATGGCGGAGTGGAACCCAAAGGTGAGAACTTCTCGCTTTTATTATATTTTCTAGTTGAATATATACTAGGATGCAGACGGTGCTTAGCAGCACCTAACACCCGTCGTCCACAGACCATGGACAGCTTGTTTGTTTGATTGATGTGTTGTGAAAATTGATTGTGTGATGTGGAATGAAAATAAATATTTTATAGTTAAATATATAGTTTTTAACATGTAGATGAACAAAATAAATATTAATAAACAAATCGAACGATTTGTTTATGTACACACATTTGATTGATATTGATTGGGACGATAAATTTTAAACATCGCCCAACTGCACAAATAAAATTATTATGTGTTGAATCAAATCCCACACGAGTATTGGGATGATATACGACATACACTAGTCCCAATAATTAGTTGTATGTCGATGATTGATTGACAGGCTGTTGTAAGCGTTAAATATTGGTATTTGATGCTTGTACAGTGTAGAATGCACTTGGATGATGGTTGATTGTTTACCGTTTGGATGATTACTGATGTCTTGATTGGGCTGTACACCCAAGTTGAGGTAATAAGTGGTGATCGTCTAGACGTACTTGGAGATCGACGGATATGCGAGGACCTCTCCCCTGTATTGGACATGCGGGGGAGGAATAAGGTGCCTCCGGTTTCGTTCAGACCCATAATGGACTTATAAATGGATTGTGTGTCTGACATTGGATTTTATTATGTGCTAATTGATTTCTATTAAATATATATCTGTTTGGCGGCGGAGAATTTATTCTCTTGCTTAACGCCCTTCTCTGAGACGTACAAGCTCAGAGATTATATATCGATAGATATTAGTCGCATGGCATGAATTGCTTGTGTGGCATGCTGAGATGCAGTGGTCAAGGCTTTTGTTGAAAAGCAGAGTCTTGTGGTTGATGATTAAAGCACGGCTTTAATACATCGTAGCTTTATGTATAGCGTTGATTCGCGAGCCTCACACACCAGTATGAGTCAAAAACAGGATTGTGACTGCAGGGAGTGCACGATGTTTCTTTCTAGCTATGGGTGGTGTCAACGTTTTACTAGCCCTGACATCGTTGTTTATTATATCCTTGTGGATGTTGGAATGCGAGGCATCTCGGATATATTGGTCTCTTCGGAGCCGATGGATAGGTCCGATAGGACCGGGAAACGTGTGTTCAGGAATAACTAATCCTCAAACGTAAGGGAGGACCGGCACTGAAGATCCAGGGGTCATCTGTGGGAGATCCTGAGACATTTGCTAGAGTGTCTCGAAGAGGTGAGGGGCTTGTCCCTGGCCTCGACTCATGATGGAAATCCAATTTCCAATACGAGATATTTTGGTTTTATTTGTAGAGCCTAGTATTGGCGACATGATAGATGGCACCCATGCCGCCTAGGATTGATACATTTATATTTGAAGTTGTTTTATACACTTTACACTATAATAGTATCAAAATGATTTGTTTTAAATGTATCAAGCATTATTTGGCTATTATAAGGGAAAACTCTATCCTCCGGCTTGCGTTGCATTGTGTGATGGGACCTGGGTCTTATAATAGCTTCATTTTTCCAAAAAGCATTGCATTGTTTATTCTATGCACTTGTATTCTTGGGTGGAAACCTGTTCCGTGTTATACGGCGCGGTCCCTTGATTTACTCTCTTTTAAAGTAAAGCTTTAAATAACTGTTTTAGTTCTCACACCAGTCACATGACTGACCTGGAGTTTATTGTTTTAACCTAAACTCTGGGTGCCCCTATTTTCCACACGGGAAGCTAGTAGTTTTGATTTTGCAGATTTATATTCATAGGATCCTGATTTACGGCTGGAATGATATTCGGAAAGCTTTGTATCCGTTTATCTCTTTCAGTTGTGTTTTGTATTATTTTTCCGCTGCATTGTATTTTAAATCTCTGTTATTTTTCTGATGTATAATATTTATTCATACTCTGTATATTCTTGTATTTTGATGGAATTGTTGTAATAAGCAATGAAATGTTCTTCTGTTTGTGTTCTGATTAGTCTTGTTCTCAACTCAATCCGGGTTTTCCTTCACGGGGAAGTTCGGGTCGTTTCAGATTCCGTGCTTTCGGAAGACGTCCAATTAAAAGGAGATATATGCCTCTTTTCTGGATTTGTGACATGTCCCATAGATGCAAGTGTGCACAAAATCGATGTCCACATTTTCCCAAGAAAAATCTTGATTTTATTGAACATTTTATCCATTTTCTTGTCCATCCTTTTAAGGTGAGCTTCTAAAAGAAGTTGATTGCGAGCAATGACGTCAATTGTTTGAGTAGATGTTTGAGATGGTTCCGTTAATCGAATATCCTCTGGGTTTGCATGAGCCGAGCTTGAAGATATCGATCCATATCCCTCTTTTTCCATTCTCCCAAGCTCATGATTCTAATAGTCGGAGGAGGCATATGCATTTGTTTAAAATTCTTGCTACCTAAAATCTTTATCTCAATCATGTCAGGATCCGGTTCGGGGATGTTTGCATTCTCGAGACTCTCATTAAATATTCTTCATAATGAAAATAAGTAGCCACACCTTATGTGAAGAGCAAGAGATGATCCATTACCGTTTGCATCCAATTTATCTTTGTATTGCTATAACTTGCACATAGAGCTCAAAATGTATCCGTGTAGACAAGATCATGTGTTCCGGATCGAGGCAAATCGTACGTGTAAGAGCCTTGCACTTGGTTGCAATTCTTTGGTTCGAGCACCATTGAAATTATCATCAATAAAAAGATGGCTTATTTCATCTCTAACTCCAAATTGGCAATTTACTTCCGATAATAGTATGCCATCCATAGGATATTTTAGAATATGCCCTGGCCTTTCAGTTGTAATGAAGATAGGTTGGCCACAAACCATACTCCAAACACAATTTTGTATATTTGTAGGAGTTTGATGATCCAAATTCAAATTAGCTAAGAACAATTTTATCATAGTGACATTGATTTTCTTATTATTTTGAGAATAATCTAGAAGGAATTCAAGTCTACCTCGTCAAGCCAATTGTTGTAGTGCATAAGAATTAAAGCCTTGAAACTTGACAAAAGGTCCTGGAATGAATTTTAACTTTGACATAAATTTCCATCTTTTCTTAGCCAGATCATTACATAACCATTGATTAATAGATGGATTTATTGGTTTCATTGGTTTTGATGTTGATGATGATCCGACTTCCCTTTGTCTTTTTGGAGGTGCCATGAAGTTTTTTGAGTTCTAGGGTTTTAGAGAGCTTTAGATAGGTTTTAGAAATGAAGCAAAGTGAGGTATTTGGGGTTAAAAGGACCGAACTGTAGCAGTTTTTCGGTTTTTGCATTTTCCTTAACCAGTCGACTGGTACGTATATCACCAGTCGACTAGTTGCTGATAAAAGCAACATTAGTCCCTTATTTTTTAATTCCATACTTATATATATTATATATATCCTGTATATTTGTTTATAATTTATGAATATTTACTTAAGCAGCAAAAATATTATATTATTATTAAGCAAAACATCAAAATTACAAACTCAACCCATACTTTGCATTCTCGATCAATGCAAATCTTATTAAATAAAAACTAACAATATCAATAAATTAATCTGATGACGATGATTCCATCTTTGAATTTTCAATTATCGTTCCCTCGTTTTCTTTGTAGTTTCTATCCCATGAGTTAGGTTCATACTTTGGTGTATTTTTCCATGGACTAATCGAAGTTTGAGCTCTTTTCGGAGTTAAAGAATAAAGATAGTGACGATGTTCCATAACTACTGATTTTTCGCATGCCCTTATTGCCATTTGTTCTAGAAATCCTAATCATCGCGTAGTTTCTCTTTGCTTATAATAAAGATCTCTTTGTAGCTTCATTTGCTCCTCTTGGCAACGACGTATTTCGTCAATCTAATATTTTTTTGATGGCAATTCAATAAGTTGTTCCTTTTTCTTTTTGTTAGGCGTATATCATGTCCGGTAGTTTTGCCATCTTAACTCCGAATCTTTAACCGATGGAGGCGTAGCTAAAATCTCAATTGAATCCAATGAAGTTGTTTTATTTGATTTTGAGGTTGTTTGTTTCGACTTGATATTTTATCTTGCATAGAAAAATCAATAGAAATGATTATTTGCTTGAGTTAACTGAGAAAACCAACACACACACACACATATATATAGGAAGATATGTATAACAACCCGTATTTTTGGAACCAATTTAAAATTTATTTTTAATTTATTTTCATTGAAAATAAATGTTTTAGATGATTTATTTTAAGAATAAACTGTTTAAAATTTATTTTAATCGAATTTAGAACTTATAAATTTAAAGTTTATATATAATGAGTTTGAAATGGCGCGGTAGTTCGAAAATTTAAATTTAAACTTTGAACGAATGTATAAGATTCAATATAAATCAGAATTTGATAAAACTAGAAATATTGGAATATTTTGAATTTTAATTTTCTAAAGAAGGTAAGAAATTGAGATTTCATTTTGTAAATTGTAAGTTATGTCTAAATTAAAATCTAGAATAGTTGTTATAGAATTTTAATAATAATTTTAATATTATATATACCTTAGAAAAAGACCATTTTTCAAACGAGCCTCCAAATTCGATGAAATTAATTTTCTTAGGACCATATCGTCAAAACATAGCTAGATTTCAATATTCGTAATTTTTGGAGTCAGTATGTGGCCCCGGTAAATTAAAATGTACATTGAATTCAATATTAAACATTATATTAATTTATATTTTAATTTTGACAAAAACTGATCGAAACAGCCGAATCGGCTTACGAAACATATCACATTGTGTTCAGAATGGGGGTATTTAGCTAGGGCGACAGTCATTGGGATTCGTTTGGAGTTCGGAGCGTTAAACAACTAAAGTGTGAATTAAATAACATTAAAATATTATGTATATATCTTATTTTCCACCCTAACCCTAGGGCCATTCATTAGTTACCACCACCATTCAGAATGGACGCACAAAATCATTCGAGATTTCCTTCCTCAATCATTTCGAATCCATGCAGAATCAATCAAAACTTATAAACAAGAAAATCGTAGATCGTTTTGAGATCTTCCAATTGGTATCGGTTTGATCGGATTTCGTTTCGTAAATAAAGAGGAATCCTCCTCGAAGCTCGCGCGTTTGAGCAACGATCTCTGGGCCGTGGGGCTCTCGAGCTAGCTGCTTGCCGGAGAAGGATGGCGACGCCGAGACCGATGGCGTGGAAGTTGTTGATGGGGTTCCGATCCCCTAGTGGCGCGTGCGGTGAGGAATTTTCGTGGTGGACGATGGGCTCTTCGATGTCTTGGAGTAAGAACGATGGAGGAAGGGATAATTAAGGTTAATCCTTAATTAAGTTACACTAATGACCAATTTAATTATCAAATGTTTGTAACGCCATATCTTTTTCATACGTCTTTAGAAAATTGCAAACTTAGGTTTGTTGGAATCGTGGCGACGAACTCTATAACATGGAACTAATCAGAACGGAAATGGAGCGAGTTGGATTTTAAGCTAAATTAAACGTTCATTTTATTTAGTTTAAAAATAACATCGCCAATTAAAGAATGACGGAGTGGAAACCAAAGTGAGAACTTCTTCTCACTCAATTATATTTTATTATGTTATCATATTCATATTTAGAATATATCGATTGCCAATGTTAAATTTTATCAGTTTAATTATCACAAATGTTGTACGATGTAAGTTATATCACCTTACTGTTGTTTGTAAAACCACGGATGTGTTGATTGATCGTACTATGTTGTGACTGTGATTTTAAACATATTGAAAATAATGTTAATATTATTATGATAGTCAAAATTGGGCATAAATATTCATTTATGATTTGAACAGTGAAAACGGATAAGTTAAAAAAATAATTCAAACCGAATTAAAAATGGTTAAATTTATTAACCAATGATTTATTTAAATAGATTGTTGTTGGTTGAAAACCCCACGCTGGTCTTGTGATGATATTGATTTACACGTCCCCCTTGTATGTAGCTCGTATGTTAATCGATCGATTAACAAGACGAAATAAGCGTCACAAAATCATTTGAAGCTTGTATAAAAATAAAATGCACATTGGATGTCATATTGGATGTTGAAAGTTGTTCGCAACTATTGTTGGGTGTTTATGATGAATGTAATCCATATAAATTTATTTATATGGATATAGGTTGAGATTTGATTCCAATCCGGAATAAACAGGAATATTTTTATAAAATAATTTTCAATGAACATTGAAACTTAATTTTGATGTCCGATTTCGGATGGACACAAAAATATAATAAATGAAGCCGAATTAAGTAGAAAACGCTATTTTAACTCGAACGTATTTTTGCATAGATGCTATTCATTTTTAAAATGAAAATTGAAAGGACTGAATTTAAAAAATTGGCATTTTGAAAATACATCATTATGAAATTATAAGAATATAAGAGGTTTAATTTACATTAGTAATGGAAGTGAAATCGTTTTAAAACGAATTTATTAATTTTTTTATAAAATACGTTTTGAACGGAAATGGATGAAATATATTATATACATTTAAATGGCTTGAACAAAATGCATCGCGCCGCTACCGTTCACGAATTTCAACTATTAACTTTGAATGAACGTAACGGGAGATCCGACCATCGGATTCTCCTAAAACCAGAACCGTTAAGTTCGTATCGAAAAGAGCTTTCCAATGAATATGAGAGATTTAAATTTGAACGATTGGATTTTAAAATATGTCCAAATCAATTATGGAAAAGGTCGCTATGGATGCAGTTCGGTGATCGATATTGAAAACTGACTGTAAGGGCCTTAATAAAATTTATAGAAATATAAGTAGATCATGTAAAATCATAATTGACACGACCCAAACTTCCCCGTAAAGGAAAGCCCAGATTGAGTTGAGAACACGACGAATCATAACACAAACAGAAGAACATTACACTGCTTATTACAACAATTCCATCAAAATAAAAGAATATACAGAGTATGAACAAATAATATACATTTGATCAATATCAGAGATTTCAAGTTACAATGTAGCGGAAAATAATACAAAACACAACTGAAAATAATATACGGATACAGAGCTTTCCGAATATCATTCCAACTGTAAACCAGGATCCTGTGAATATAAATCTGCAAAACTACTAACTGCCCGTGTTGAAAATAGGGGCACCCAGAGTTTAGGTTAAAATAATAAACTCCAGGTCAGTCATGTGACTGGTGTGAGAACTAAAACAGTTATTTAAAACTTTACTTTAAAAGAAAGTAATTCAAGGGACCACGCCATATAACACGGAATGGGTTTCCTCCCAAGAATACTAGTGCATAGGATAAACAGCGCAATGTTTTTTGAAAAAATGAAGCTATTATAAGATCCTGGTCCCATAACACAATGCAACGCAAGCTGGAGGATAGGTTTTTCCCTTATAATAGCCAAACATGCTTGGTATGTTTAAAACAAATCATTTGATACTATTATAAGTGTATAGTGTCAAAACAACTTCAAATATAAATGTATCAATCATAGGCGGCGTGTGTACCATTTATCATGTCGCCAATACTAGACTCTACAATCAAAACCGAAATGTCACGTATTGGACGCTGGATTTCCGTCATGAGTCGAGGCCAGGGATGGCTCCTCACCGCTTCGAGACACTCTAGTAAATGTCTCAGGTCTACACACTATGGGTAACCCTTGGATCTTCAGGACCAGTCCTCCCTTACATTTGAGGATTGGTTATTCCAAAGCACACGTTTACCGGTCCTATCGGACCTATCCATCGGCTCCGCAGACCGATATAACCGAGGTGCCTCACATTCCAACAACCACATAGGTAAAAAATATAACAACGTCAGGGCTTGTAAAACGCTTACACCACCCATAGCTAGAAATAAAAGTCGTGCACTCCCTGCAGTCACGATCCCGTTTTTGACTCATAACAAGGTGTGAGGCTCGCGAATTAACACTATGCACAAAGCGGTGCAATATTAAAGCTATGCTTTAATCATCAATCACAAGACTCTTCTTTTCAACAGAAGCCTTGATCGTTTGAATCTCAACATGCCACACAGGAAATTAATGTCATGCGACTGATGTCTATCGATATATAACCTCTGAGCTCGTATGTCTCAGAGAAGGGCGCTAAGCAAGAGAATAAATTCTCCGCCGTCAAACAAATATATATTTAATAGAAATCAATCAACAAAGAATAAAATCCAATGTCAGACACACATCCATTTATAAGTTCATTATGGGTCTGAACGAAACCGGAGGCACCTTATTCCTCGTCCCGTATGTCCAATACAGGAGAGAGGTCCTCGCATATCCAGTCGATCTCCAAGTACGTCTGAACGATCACCACTTGTTACCTTGTCTTGGGTGTACAGCGCAATCAAGACATTAGTAATCATTCAAATGATGTGATGACCTCCGGTCTTCAACCACCGTCTTCATCGTCGACATATCGTCGAATTAGTTATTCAGAATGGGTATAAACCCGACCTTTCCGAATAACTCGCGTATATTATAAACAAATGCTATAAAACACAACATACGCCTCATTCCAATTTTGAATATCCTTTTATTTAAATATTCATATCCTTTGGGAAAGGTTCCCATTAATTTGATCAAAGATAGATTCTTTAAATTTATTTTTTAATCTTCCTTTGGATGTCAATTCAAACCATGTTACAGTTTTCCAAACTAGTCGGGATTAGTGCGCCATACCGAAGTAATCATTTATTTAATTTTCCAATCCCAACCTATTCATCCCATGGAGCAAAACTGGTATTACCCCATAACTAACAACACAGTGTTATCGGTAAATTTAATTACCATTTCCCATTCAAATCTAATTAAAGATTTAACTATCGCTTGGAGCAAAACTGGTGATACTCTACTCTCGATCATTTCCCACATTTGAAAATTTAAATTATCGATTCACATTTCAATCTAATTAAAGATTCATTAAAAATCCATTTAGTTTTATTCTTCCCAAAAATCAATATTAATGAATATTTAACTTTGGAAACACAAACATGTCGCATCGACAATCTACACCTCACTATTGATTTCTACCGATATATAACCCCTAAGCTCGTACGTCCCAAAGAAGGGTGTTAAGCAAGAGAATAAATTCTCTGCCACCAAACAGATATATATTTAGCAGAGATCAACCATACAGTTCGAAATACAATGACAGACATGTAATCCTACCTTTAACTGGGTTAAAGAAAGAATGTCATTTAAAATACAATTCACGATAAACCCACATCACATTCCATTAATTATGGAATCTTCATGGAAAAACAAATCAATATATATAATCGATATCAATTTCCGTATCCGACAAATAATATAAATCGAATAACGGCAAAGCCTTTTAAATTCCATATGTATTAGCAGTCTTCCTCCATAGAAGTTCACTTTGATTATTATCAAATCGAATTCCACTCAATTCCAGTTTAATATATTAGACTGGAAACTTTACTTTGGAAAATTCCCATTAATCTTGATAAAAAGATTTATAAATTCAAAATCACATTTCACTGTAAATCGGGTTAAAGAACGAATGTCGTTAAAAAC
>JASFAX010001991.1:0-47886 GCA_030737875.1 Allium sativum | reverse complement strand
AATTTTATCAAGGCCCGTACAGTCGATTTCCAACAACGGCCATCGAACTGCACTTACAGCGACCTTTTCTGAAATTGATTTGGACGTATATCCAAATCCAACCGTTAGATTTCAAATTTCTATTATTCGTTAGAAAGCTCTTTTCGATACGAACCCAACAGTTCCGGTTTTAGGAGAATCCGACGGTCGGATCTCCCGTAATGTCCATTCGAAGTCAATGGTCGAAATTTACGAACTGCCGCGGCGCAGCGCGTTCTATTCAGGACATTATATTATATATATTTCGTCGATTTCTATTTAAAATGAATCTTATAAATAGTTTTAAATTCGTTTCAAAAACAATTTCAACTTCCATTTCCAATTCAAATCTAAATTGAATTTTTCCATATAAATTCGTTTTAAAATTCATTTCAATTCAATTCAAATTTCAATTCAATTCAATTCGAATTCATTTTCTATTCAATTCAAATCAAATTCGTTTTCTATTCGATTCAATCCAAATTCATTTTCTGTTCGATTCAATTCAAATTCGTTTTCTATTCGATTCAATTTAAATTCGTTTTCTATTCAATTCAATTCAAATTCGTTTTCTATTCAATTCAATTCAAATTCATTTTCTATTCGATTCAATTCAAATTCGTTTTCTATTCAAATTCGAATTCTATTCGATTATAAAAACGAATATAATCGATATAAATATCGTTCACGTCAAAATAGCGCATCTCTAATCAACACGGCTCTATATATTTTTCAATAACTTCGTTATTCTATTCAACAAATGAATCTATATATCTTTCAATACATGACTCTATATTTTTGTCAACACACGACTAATCTCAACGAATGAGTACTGTCCACGTGTGACTATTTTTGTTATTTAATATATTTTATAAAAATTATGGTATCTTTCGTTTGATTTAAATCAGACTCCAACCGTAAATTAGTAAGAGAGCGATTCCCAAAATATTAACTCCGAAGGCCGAAACCAACATCAGATCAATATCCAGGAGACCACTCATCTCATCTATTTTCCAGTTAATTTCTAATTTTATATATGATAAAGATGTAAATTTTATTGTTAAAATATTTCGTTCAACACATGACTAATCTCAACGGATGAGTACGGTCAACACATGAACCTTTATTTTATAATATAAAGATGTAAATTTTATTGTTAAAATATTTCGTTCAACACATGACTAATCTCAACGGATGAGTACGGTCAACACATGAACCTTTATTTTATATTATTCTTTATTTTCTAAATTGGAATGAGGCCCAATCAATTACCATATAAGGTTAATTATATGGATTCCATACAACACATGTATATAATAGCAACGATAAATAATCAACCATCATCCAAAGTGCACTGCACTGTATAAGCATCAGATATAGATATCTAACGCTTATAACAGCCTGTCAATCAATCGATCGACATATAACTAATTACTGGGATTAGTGTACGTCTTATTTTATCCCAATACCCGTGTGGGATTTTCAAATCAACAAACACAGATTTTATTTGTGCAGTTGGGCGATGTGTAAAATTTATCATCCCAATCAATGTCAGTCAAATCAGTGTATATAAACAAATCGGCTGATTTGTTTATAAATATTTATTTATTCACTTTCACGTTAAAAATTATATTTTTAACGACCAAATAATTCATTTCAACGCATTTACAATTTATTATCGATTCCACATCAACATCACAAACAATTTTCACAACACATCAATCAAACAAACAAGCCATCCATGGTCTGTGGATGACGGTTGTCGGGTGCTACTAAACACCGTCTGCATCCTAGTATATATTATAATATAACTAGAAAAAGAAAATTTAAAAGGTGAGAAGTTCTCACCAACTAGCTAATCCAATCATCTCGACTCTTCTTATGTAGAAGTCATCACTGTTCTAGCCTTTTTGTCACTTTCGTTGCCCGTAGCCACTACATATGTAAAAATCGAATTTTTACTTTGCTATTCAATATATAAAAATCGAATTTTTACTTCGCTATTCAATATATAAAAATTGAATTTTTACTTCGCTATTCAATATATAAAAATCGAATTTTTACTTCGCTATTCAATATATAAAAATCGAATTTTTACTTCGCTATTCAATATATAAAAATCGAATTTTTACTTTGCTATTCAATATATAAAAATCGAAATTTTACTTCGCTATTCAATATATAAAAATCGAATTTTTTACTTCGCTATTCAATATATAAAAATCGAATTTTTACTTTGCTATTCAATATATAAAAATCGAATTTTTACTTCGCTATTGAATATATAAAAATCGAATTTTTACTTCGCTATTCAATATATAAAAATCTCGTCTTTCTTATTACAAAAATCTATATCTTTATTTCCAACATTATATTTTTAAAACTGATTTTTTTTTAAAAAACTAATCCTATAAAATAAAAAAATTAAATAAAAACTTACTTTCGTTCAACGGAGAGGGAGGAGGCATTCATCAGCGTCAGAGGGTGGTCAGAGGTTGAAGGGGATCGGCGGGGTGTTATTTGCAAAACCTAAATCATTAAAAATTGGATTTTTATTTGCCGGAGAGCTCGGGGTCGGAGCTGAGTGGTCTGTGGGGCGGCGATGAGGTCGTGGGTGGTCGAGGAGTGCAGCAGGGGGTTGCGGCAGGGTGTGAGTGACGTCGGCCAGGGCTTGTGGGAAGGCTGGAGGCGTTAGGGTTCGGGTCCGCGACTTGTTGGACGGAGGAGATACAGGAGAGGCGGAGGGGGATCATCGGAGGGTTGAGGAGGTGGGCGGCCGGTGACAGGGATGGCGGTGCGGCTTGGAGGACGGGTGACGACGGGATGTACGGGTTTGGGAGGGATCGGTTTTTTATTTGGGGGAAAATAGAAATGAACGGGGGGGGGGGGGTATGAATATATATATTATATTTTATTATTATATTTTAAATCCATAAAGCAACTTTTATTGACGAACTTGAAATGAAACCCACCGCCTGTCATCCATAGCTAATTACCCCCATTCCGAACACAATGGGATATGTATCGTAGGCTGATTCGACTGTTTCGATCAGTTTCCATCAAAATCAACATATAACTCTATATATTGAATTTGAATGCACATTTCAATTTACTGGGGTCACACACTAACTCGAAAAATTCCAGAAAAATATTTTCTAGCTTCGTATTGACGATATGGTCCTAACAAAACTAGTTTCGTCGAATTCTGAGACCGTTTGAAAAATGGCCAATTTCCAGTCGATTAAAATCAACTAAAACTGGTCAAACGCGTTTTCCTTTGCCACGCTCACATATCAATTCAAAAAATTACGAAATTTGAAACCTAGGAATAATTCGACATCGCGGATCCAACAAAAGTGGTTTCGTCGAAATCCGAGGTCGTTTGCAAAATTTCCATTTTTAAGGGCCTGAATTCCATAGTGACTATTCAGAATTTTCAACTGGACATATCTTTTGATCCCCACTATGAAACTTCAATTTTTCGGATTCGTTGGAAAGATATTCACAAATAGATCCTATTATTTTTTGTTTCACTGAAATCTGGTTTATTTTGCACCCGGTACATTCAATTGAAGTTTGAAATCGAATTATCGAACTACCGCGCCATTTTCAATTCCTATTTATAATTATATATAATTATTTATATTCTAACGACGACGTATATAATATATACGTTCGAATTTATATTCAAAATAAATTTCTCGTCGACATTATTTAAAATAATTAATTTTAAATATTCAAAATTCGCTAAAATTGCCAAAATAAAAATTTTAAACTGGCTCAGATTTTCCGGGTTATTACAATGTGACATACCAAGACGCAATTGATCGAAGGCTACCGCGCGAGCCTCACACCCCAGTAGAGTCAAAAACGGAGTAAGGGAATGCAGGGAGTGCACACGTTTCTTTCTAGCTAGAAGTGGTGTTTGGATTTAACACGACCCGACATTTTACTTATGTGGTTGATGGATTTTGGGGTGCCTCGGATATTTTTATTGGTCGCCAATGGCCAATTTATAGGTCCAATAGGATCAGGAAGCGTGTGTTCAGGCATAACTAATCCAACCCATTGCACTATTGGGGGACCGGCCCTGATGTATCCAAGGGTTCGCCAGCGTTCAAATCCTGAGACATTGCTAGAGTGTCTCGAATCGGTAAGGAGATCGTTCCTAGCCTTGACTCTTGATGGAAACCCAATTTCCAATACGACATGATGCGGTTTTGATTGTAGAACTAGTACGGTGGCATAGTATATGGTAGCTATGCCGTCTATGATTAATACATTATGATTGAAAGGTTTTTTTTAAAACATATATACACTAATAGAAATATCAAATCCGTTTTATCATATCAAGCATTTTTTTACCATTATAAGGTAAAACTCTATCCTCCGCCTTGCGTTGCATTGTGTGATGGAACCTAAGTCTTATAATGCTTTCATTTTTCTAAAAAGCATTGCCTTGTTTTAACGATTTACTTTATTTATGCACTGGCAATCCAATGGAGTAAACCCGTTCCGCGATAGCGGCGTGGTCCTATGATTAGCCTCCTTATTAGATAAGTTAAGTAAAGATTTCTCACACCAGTCCCATGACTGACCCGTAGTTTGTTTCACTTTGCAAACTCGGGTGCCCTCTTTTTCACACGGGCAGTCGAGTAGCTTATTTTGCAGATATATGAAGCAGGATTCTACATCGAAGCCTTAGAGCTGTGTCCAGAACATTGATGGTCTTTCGCTGTGTTAATTTAAATTGTTCAGCTGCAATGCATTACATTTATTGTAATTTAATCTTCTGCTGTATTATTTTTCCAATGTACTCTGATATTCTGTGCTCTGATGTAACATTATCATAATGTTTATAAAAGTCTGCTGTTATCTGTTCTAATGTGTTGTATTCCCAAAGTTAAAGTATTCGAAGATTTCCAACTTTTGGTTCAGACCTATATGGTTTATGGTCGATTCAAAGGTTGGGAATTTTCAGTCTTTACACTTGGTATTAGAGCTCAGGTTAACTCAAATCTTCAGGGTATGACTCGTTAGAACTAAACAAAAGACTCATCAGAGATTGGATTAGTAATATCCAATAAGAATAACTCGTTAGAGATGGGATCAGTAGTATCCTAGAACGAGTGTGAAGAGTATTAATTTTTTTTAAATAAAAATGAAAACAAATTTAGTTTTGAAAATTTAGAAATCTCATTTTACGTATTTGAATACATTATTTTATTTTATATTGGACAATCGAGTATATAAAGATTTTGCATATACACCTAGCTAGCGTGTATTCGAAACCTCAAATATACTAGATAGATAAAGAATCACACTTTAGTCGCCCGAAGATGTTCTGATGGTGTTTCGAAACATCATCAGAATTTACGTTCAAATTTCGAAAGTGGTATATCTATATATTTTCATTGACTGGTGTGAGAACCAAAACTAGATAGGGTATATTTCTGTGATTTGCACAAAAATATGATTTTTGACTATATATAAAAGTTATATATATCTGAAAAGTTAATCACCTAATTGATTACTGGTTGTGATGTTTGATGATTAGTTTAACTAATTAAAATATTGGAATGATAATTAATTTAACCAATATATAAAAGAATGATAAATTTAATTAATTAAATTTAATATTGAACTTAACAGAAAATTGATCAAATTAAAAGTTAAGTTGGATGAATAAACAACTTTTGACTCCGTTCCTTTTCGAGGACGAAAAGATATTAAGTGGGGGAGATTGTAACAACCCGCAAATTCTGAACCAATTTAAAATTTTTATTTTAGAAATTTTAATGGAAGTTTAATAGTTAAAATAATTTATTTTAAATAATAACGACTAAAAATTTATTTAAATTGAAGTTAGAAGGAATAATTTTATTATAATTTTAAAATGGAGTTAGAAATAGCACGGTAGTTTGAAAATTTGAATTTGAACTTTGACTAACTGTACCGGATTCAAAATTTAACGAATTTTAGTGAAACTAAAAATATTAGAATCTATTTAAAAATATCTTTCCAACGAATCTGAAAAATCGAAATTCCATAGCGGGAATCAAAAGTCATGCCCAGTTTAAAATTCAAAATAGTCGGTGTAGAATTTATTTATATATATTTTAATATTAAAAATAACCATTTTTCAAATGACCTCTGTTTTCGACAAGACCACTTTTGTTGGAACCGGAATGTCAAATTATTGCTAGGTTTCAATTATCATAATTTTTAGAATTAATATGTGAGCGTGGCAAAAGAAAATGTGTTTTGTCAATTTCAGTCAAATCTGATCGACTAGAAAATGGCCATTTTTCAAATGGTCTCAGAATTCGATGAAATTAATCTTGCTAGAACCGTATCGTCAAAACAAAGCTAGAAATAAATTTTCTATAATTTTTAGAGTCCGTATGTGGCCCCGGTAAATTTAAATGTACGTTTATATTTAATAAATAGATGATTTATATACTAAATTAAAGAAAAACATATCATAACAGCCGATTTGGGTTACTAAACATATTCCATTATGTCCAGAACAAGGGTATTTAGCTAGGGGCGATAGTCGTTGGGTCTCGTTTGGAGTTCGTATGGGTAATCAGACAATTTTTAGAATTAAATAAACTAAACAATTAAATAATATGTGAAATACAGTATAAATACTATTGGAATATGCAAACCCTAATCATTAAAACCCAGCCGCCGTTTATTGATCGAATGGCCAACAAGCTCCCATGTTCTTCCTCCTTTTTCTTCCAATTCTTTCATTAATCGAGAAACTTTCTTAAGCAAAAATCATTCAGCTCCTCTAGATCTTCACGTTCAACGGTTAAGATCATGTATGGTGCTACAGATTCTTGGTATTTCGCCCCTAAACTAGCCGAAGTTGGAGCGGATTTCGAGGCCCACGATGGGTGCGAGTTGCAACTCGTTAGGTGGCGCTGATGGGGTGTTGAACGGCGGTCCTGGTGGTTGCGTCAGATCGGAGAATCGTCGAGCGAGGAGGCTCACGTGAGTGGGTAGTAGAAGTGGACAATGGGTTCAGGAAATTGAACGATGAAGAAGGTGTTAGGGAGGAAGGTTAATTGTAATTTAATTAAATTAATTATATATTTAAAATTCAAATATTTAAATGATCATAACTCCTTCGTATGGAATCGAAATTCCGAAATTTCAGATGCGCTGAAATCAAGAAAATGAGTGTAACAACCCGTATTTTCAATAACCTGTTATAACATAAATCGAGGTAGAATTTAATTTATAAATCTGAATCAAGGGAAACGGGCTATGCCATTGCGTTCGTCTCGGAAAAATACGCGAAATAGAGTCCGAGTTTTCGAAAATCGGAGTCTGTATGACCCGATTAAGGCCCAACGAAGTTTTCAGAAAAATTCAAAGTAAAAACAGATTTCAAATTCAAGTTTGAATTTGGAAATTAGGTCAGATTGGGCCAGGCGGGAAAATTCCCGCCAGAGCACCCAAGTCGACAGCCCTGTCGACTTGGGAGTCGACTTGGTTGGACCCAAGTCGACAGCCCTGTCGACTTGGCTGTCGACTTGGCTCAGCCGGGCAGTTTTGCCTGGTGCACCATTTTGGGGTTTTGGTTAGGTTTTGGGGCCAGATTCGGTTTTGAGGGCTGAGATTAGAACTAGGGTTTAATCCTAAGGCTAAAACTAATCCTAATCTCTATAAATAAGGCCCTAACCTAACCCTAAATCATCATTATTCATTCATACAACTAAACTATGGCAAAATCATTCCTCTCATGGCCTCCACTCTCTTCATAAATTTCCTAAGTCATTTCTATGAGAGATTTTCCATGCATACAAGTGTTTCCAAGCTTGTATGAGCATCATTAGCTTGCATTCAAGTCAAGTTTCCATATTTACATCATAAAGCAAGGGTTTTTATTGATTTGGAGCTTGCATTTTGGGTTTATTTGATTGCATAAGGGCTTTGTCTCAATCTATATATATTTGAGTCTTCATAAGCATTGTAAGCCCTTTTCTACTTTCATATTTAAACTCTAAAATTAAGGAATGATGCAAGTTGTGTTAGATCATTATGATATGCAAGTTTACTATGATGTGTTATGCAAGTCTATCATGTTATGTATGCAAGTTTGCTATGATATGCAAGTTGCCATGTTATGTTATGCAAGTTTGCTATGTTATGATATGCAAGTTGCCATGTTATGTATGCAAGTTTGGGATGATCATCTTACTCATGTTATCATGTTATGCAAGCTTATCTTGGGTTTATGAGCCTAAAGCTTCAAGCTTTATGCTAAAGGTTGCATTTTGGCAACATGTAAGTTATCATATCTCTTATGATAACTTGCATGTGAGGCTAAATGCGAACTTATGGCCATTTCTACATGTCATTTATCACCATGTATCACAAATATGCTAAGTTTGGTTTTATGCATGCTTTTGAGGCCTAAAAATGTAATATGCAAGTATATGAACATATGTACATTTCATATGCCACCATGTTAAACTTGTGGCTTCAACACCTTTATGTCATGATTATGCCAAGTTCCCTCTTTCTATCCTTTATGCGCTATTGCGATATGTAAGTGATGGGTTTGCGTTTGGGGTTGGGTAAACTTAAAAGACATAAAAACATAAGATTGGGAATTTACCTATTAAGTTAGGTCTACCCATTGGGAATTTACCTATTAAGTTAGGTCTACCCAAATTCTTGAAAACTTGTAACATGTTTTGGAAACATGATGGACATGACACTTAGAAAATATAAGTGTGACCAACTCGAGGTTGGGTTGAGTTTGTTGCGTAAAACTACCCAGAACCGACCGGCTTAACTAGTTTCTACAAACAATAGGACCCAATGTGAGAAGTTGGTCATGTTGTACCTTGAACCCGAGGTTAGACCAAGTTGTGGTGTAAAGCTACCCGGACCCGCCCGGCTTAACTAGTAACCGCAACAAAGTCTAATGTGAGAGGTTAAGGCGCATTAAATTAATTAATGCCTCATGATTAGGGTTAAGTCATGGTCCACTTAATACTTAACCAATTTGGGCTTGGTAGATTAATCGGGGTTAAGTCGTGAGCTCATCGTTACACTTAACCAAGTTAATCCATGATTAGCAAGAGGGTTAAACCGTACTTAACCCACTAGAAAAATCCTAGCAATGGGGGTCCACTCCAGCATTAATCCCAAGTTTGTATCATTAAGACCCTAGGAACTAGGCTAGGGAGGGGGCACGATTACTGGACTGGGGGTAAGTGACCAAAAGCGACGGCAGAGTGGTACGCCGGTGTAGTTCCGGGCGGACTATGGTCGTGCACATAGTCCGAAGCCGGGGAAAACATGCACGGGTACCAGTAGATCGAGACTGTGCACTTATGTTTATGGTGTCCAGGGGTTGACACCCTAGGGCTTGATACACCCGACGGGAGACCCGGCACAGTCTGACTACAATCATGTTTGGGCCGCATTGACACCAACACGTGACGAGTTAGGCTTATAGGGAGTCGATCGACTAGACCGTTTGGTTGGACCGCGTATTAGGGTCACTTCATGTTATTCGGCCAAAGCTTGGGCCAAGGGATCGGTACTTGTTTATTCAAGTCATGTTAGTTTACTAGTACACCTGTGGTGCAAAACCTTAAACCTGATTATGCGATGACACCTTTATCTACCTTGTTGGTTAATCATCATGCTAGTATGTTGTTATCATTATGTTCATCCCTGCTTCTCATGCCAGTTAACTTTATCAGTTTACATTGATTGTAGTAGGGCTTACTCAGTCTTTTTGACTGACCTGTTTTTCTTTCGCCTCTTTTCTTCCGTTTCCCCCCCCCAGGTTCTCAGGGTGGGAACGTTGGAGCTTAGCTTGGATTTCGGATTGCTTGCTTGTGGGATTTCAGCTCATGTACGGTTTCGACATGAAGCTAGCTATGGTTATCACTTATTTTGGGGATAGTACTTATGTATTTCAGTTTTTCAGTTGATGTTGTTTTTATCTAGACTTGTTTATTTGGAAAGTTATGTTGTACCAGACTTGTTTTGAAATAGTTTGAAATCTTCCGCTGTTTTACTTATCTTATCTACTCTGTTTACATATATACGTATGTTCTTGTTCTGCCTTGATATATCATTATGCATGTTTACCTGATTCAAACGCCCCTCCAAAGTCAGAGTGCTTGCAAGAGACACCCTGGCGGAGGTGGGGTGTTACATTTGGTATCAGAGCATATGGTTTACGAGAAGGAACAAAAAGGCTTTTAAAACTTTTTGGAAAACTAGTTTCAAAACCAAGTATAAAGTATTTTCCAAAGAAAAGTCTAGTTTATTTTAAAGGCTATTCCCCAAAAAGCCATTAGAAAAATTCCTTCGTTTTTCTCCATTCTGAATCTGTCTTTTTCTTCGTTTTCAGTATGGCCGATAACTTGGCTATTCCGGAGGGAGTGCACGTACCTGTTTGGTATATGAGACTTTTGGAGGCTAGGGCGACCGAAGCCGACCCCGCAGATGTCCCTCCTCCTCCTCCTCCTCCAATAGTTAATGTTCCTCCTCCTCCTGTCGCTGAGGTTCCTCTTCCTCCTCCCCCTCAGCATCCTCAAGCTGACTTCGCAAAGACTTGCAAAGATTTCAAAGCAATGGGTGGCAAGAACTTTAAAGGCACTGAGACTTTTGTATAGGCCAGAAATTGGTTGAAAGAGACCGAGGATTTATTTGCTATCTTTGGGTTAGACGATCAGAGGAAGATCTTGTTGGCGGTTTGGCTTATGAAGGATGAAGACGCTTATTGGTGGGAAGTCACCAATGGTACTAGGCCTGTTGAGACTTGGGCCGATTTCAGGGCAAGGTTCGTGCTTAAGTTTCTATCTTCTGCTGAGGAGAATCTGCAAATGGAGATGTTCATAACTTTGAAACAAGGAGATATGTCTGTAAAAGAATATGTGAACAAGTTCAATCAGTTAGCTCGTTTTGGCTTGGATATGGTTAATACCCCTCAGAAGAAGGCTCTTCGTTTTGCTAAAGGATTGAATGAGCCGTTGCAGGGATTGGCTATGTCACATATTCCCCATGGGGCCACGTTTGAGAGCTTGGTTGATATGGCGTTACTTCAGGGAGATGTCAAGAAAGAGATCAAGATGAATGATACTCAAGCCAAGAAGACTAATTCCCAGTGGAAAGGAAATCAGGGTAATCCAAATGGTCAGAGCAGTCAAGGCAATCAGAACAAGAACAAGAACAAGAGTCAAGGCAACAAAGATGGATGGAATTCTTGGCGTCCTACGATTTTGAGATAGCTTATACCCCTGGCAAGGGGAATGTGGTAGCAGATGCATTGAGTAGAAAAAGGTTGACTCTGAGTCCTCTATTCGTTGAGATGAAGAATTTAGAGTATGTGGCAACCTTTGATTTCTCTTTGGCGATTGAGTCGATGACCGGTTCTTTAGCATCTCTGGAACTCAGACCTACCCTTCTTGATCAAGTTGGGGCTTCGCAGAGAGAAGACCCTCAGATAGTTGAGATTATGGATAAGCTGATTCGAGGAGAGGCGTCTAGTCATCTCGCTCGATATTCTATTGATGACAAGGGTTGGCTGAGGAGAGACGGAAGGTTATGTGTTCCAATGGTAGAAGATTTAGTAAGAAAAGTTCTTGAGGAAGCGCATCGCTCTAAGTTGACTATACATCCGGGCGGAGATAAGATGTATAAAGATATGAAGCGCATTTTCTTTTGGCCTGGGATGAAGAAGGATGTGGCAGAGTTTGTCTCTAGATGTATCATTTGCCAGCAAGTTAAGGCCGAGTCGAAGAAGCCCGGTGGGCTATTGCATCCTCTAGACGTTCCACTATGGAAGTGGGAGAGTATTTCCATGGATTTTGTCGATGGGCTACCAAGGTCAAGGAAAGGGAATACGAGCATTTGGGTTATTGTGGATAGACTTACGAAGAGTGCTCATTTCATTCCGGTGAAGAGCAAGAGGACCGCATCGTGGCTAGCGTCTGTATATCTTCGTGAGATTGTGAGACTACATGGAGTCCCTACTAGTATAGTCAGTGACCGTGACCCAATCTTTACAAGTCAATTCTGGAATAGCTTGCAAGAAGCTATGGGCACAAGGTTGAATCTAAGTACGACTTATCACCCACAGACGGATGGTCAAACCGAAAGGGTGAATAGGGTACTCGAGGATCTGTTGAGGCTTTGTATTCTGGATTTTGGTGGTACTTGGGAAGACCATCTTCCTCCTGTTGAGTTTGCATATAATAACAGTTATCAGGCAAGCATAGGGATGCACCATTTGAAGCTTTATATGGGAGGCCGTGCAAGTCGCCTACATGTTGGTGGGAGACTACAGATGAGCTTATACTTGGGCCTGATATGATTAGAGATACATCCGAGAAAGTCGAGTTGATTCAGAGACTGATGAAAGCGGCCCAAGACCGACAGAAATCCTATGCTGATAAGCGAAGAACTGATTTGGAGTTTGATGTTGGGGATATGGTTTTCGTGAAGGTTTCTCCTTTGCGGAATGTGGTCCGATTTGGAGCCGTTGGGAAGTTAGCACCGAGGTTTGTTGGACCATTCCCTATTATAGAGAGGATCGAGCAGATGGCTTATAGAGTGGAGTTGCCCGAGAAGCTTGCCGGAGTACACAATGTTTTTCATGTCTCGCATCTCCGGAAGTGTTTACATGAATCAGCAGAGGTTGTTGAGCCAAGTGTTCTGAAAGATGTGGAAGTGGAGAAAGAGGCTACCTTGAGGAGAGCTCCGATTCGTATCTTGGGGACGTAGACCAAGAAGCTAAGGAATCGAGAGGTCAAGTTGGTGAAGGTTCAATGGGGTGAAGCCGAAGAAGACGCAACTTGGGAAACCGAGGAGAAGATGCGTGGGCTTTATCCATTCCTTTTTGAGGGTACACTCTCAATCTCTTTTCTTTGTTAGCATATCTTTCTCTTTGCTATCCATGTTTATCTAGTTTATCGTGTTAATCTTGTCATGAGAACCTTAGGTAGAAACCCTTTGGATGAAACATGTGTTTGAAACATGTTATGCTTGATGTTTGCAAGTGGTTGCAAGTGTTTGCAAGTGGTTACTCGTGGATGCATTATACACGTTAGGCACTAGATCGGCTCACACACTCCTCATATTGCATATGCATGAGTGTTTACGCTTATTCATGGATGAAAATTTTTGTGTTATCACATGGATGTTGCATATGGATGTATGTTATGTGCACACATATAGATGTTATACATTATGTTAGGAATTGCATACATATGGATTCATTTCACTAACATAATTTGCACTGATGATATTTGCATTAGATAAGTACATATACACACACCTTTGCATATGTTCATACAACATTTAGAATCTTGTAAGGACAATGATTGCTCGTGGATGATGTTTTGAGTAGATGGATGTTGGATGGTAGGATACGTTCTTCCTAACTTAGAGATTTCGGGGACGAAATCCTTTAAGGAGGGGAGAATGTAACAACCCGTATTTTCAATAACCTGTTATAACATAAATCGAGGCAGAATTTAATTTATAAATCTGAATCAAGGGAAACAGGCTATGCCATTGCGTTCGTCTCGGAAAAATACGCGAAATAGAGTCCGAGTTTTCGAAAATCGGAGTCTGTATGACCCGATTAAGGCCCAACGAAGTTTTCAGAAAAATTCAAAGTAAAAACAGATTTCAAATTCAAGTTTGAATTTGGAAATTAGGTCAGATTGGGCCAGGCGGGAAAATTCCCGCCAGAGCACCCAAGTCGACAGCCCTGTCGACTTGGGAGTCGACTTGGTTGGACCCAAGTCGACAGCCCTGTCGACTTGGCTGTCGACTTGGCTCAGCCGGGCAGTTTTGCCTGGTGCACCATTTTGGTGTTTTGGTTAGGTTTTGGTTAGGTTTTGGGGCCAGATTCGGTTTTGAGGGTTGAGATTAGAACTAGGGTTTAATCCTAAGGCTAAAACTAATCCTAATCTCTATAAATAAGGCCCTAACCTAACCCTAAATCATCATTATTCATTCATACAACTAAACTATGGCAAAATCATTCCTCTCATGGCCTCCACTCTCTTCATAAATTTCCTAAGTCATTTCTATGAGAGATTTTCCATGCATACAAGTGTTTCCAAGCTTGTATGAGCATCATTAGCTTGCATTCAAGTCAAGTTTCCATATTTACATCATAAAGCAAGGGTTTTTATTGATTTGGAGCTTGCATTTTGGGTTTATTTGATTGCATAAGGGCTTTGTCTCAATCTATATATATTTGAGTCTTCATAAGCATTGTAAGCCCTTTTCTACTTTCATATTTAAACTCTAAAATTAATGAATGATGCAAGTTGTGTTTGATCATTATGATATGCAAGTTTACTATGATGTGTTATGCAAGTCTATCATGTTATGTATGCAAGTTTGCTATGATATGCAAGTTGCCATGTTATGTTATGCAAGTTTGCTATGTTATGATATGCAAGTTGCCATGTTATGTATGCAAGTTTGGGATGATCATCTTACTCATGTTATCATGTTATGCAAGCTTATCTTGGGTTTATGAGCCTAAAGCTCAAGCTTTATGCTAAAGGTTGCATTTTGGCAACATGTAAGTTATCATATCTTTTATGATAACTTGCATGTGAGGCTAAATGCGAACTTATGGCCATTTCTACATGTAATTTATCACCATGTATCACCAATATGCTAAGTTTGGTTTTATGCATGCTTTTGAGGCCTAAAAATGTAATATGCACGTATATGAACATATGTACATTTCATATGCCACCATGTTAAACTTGTGGCTTCAACACCTTTATGTCATGATTATGCCAAGTTCCCTCTTTCTATCCTTTATGCGCTATTGCGATATGTAAGCGATGGGATTGCGTTTGGGGTTGGGTAAACTTAAAAGACATAAAAACATAAGATTGGGAATTTACCTATTAAGTTAGGTCTACCCATTGGGAATTTACCTATTAAGTTAGGTCTACCCAAATTCTTGAAAACTTGTAACAAGTTTTGGAAACATGATGGACATGACACTTAGAAAATATAAGTGTGACCAACTCGAGGTTGGGTTGAGTTTGTAGCGTAAAACTACCCGGAACCGACCGGCTTAACTAGTTGCTACAAACAATAGGACCCAATGTGAGAAGTCGGTCATGTTGTACCTTGAACCCGAGGTTAGACCAAGTTGTGGTGTAAAGCTACCCGGACCCGCCCGGCTTAACTAGTAACCGCAACAAAGTCTAATGTGAGAGGTTAAGGCGCACTAAATTAATTAATGCCTCATGATTAGGGTTAAGTCATGGTCCACTTAATACTTAACCAATTTGGGCTTGGTAGATTAATCGGGGTTAAGTCGTGAGCTCATCGTTACACTTAACCAAGTTAATCCATGATTAGCAAGAGGGTTAAGCCGTACTTAACCCACTAGAAAAATCCTAGCAATGGGGGTCCACTCCAGCAGTAATCCCATGTTTGTATCATTAAGACCCTAGGAACTAGGCTAGGGAGGGGGCACGATTACTGGACTGGGGGTAAATGACCAAAAGCGACGGCAGAGTGGTACGCCGGTGTAGTTCCGGGTGGACTAAGGTCGTGCACATAGTCCGAAGCCGGGGAAAACATGCACGGGTACCAGTAGATCGAGACTGTGCACTTATGTTTATGGTGTCCAGGGGTTGACACCCTAGGGCTTGATACACCCGACGGGAGACCTGGCACAGTCTGACTACAATCATGTTTGGGCCGCATTGACACCAACACGTGACGAGTTAGGCTTATAGAGAGCCGATCGACTAGACCGTTTGGTTGGACCGCGTATTAGGGTCACTTCATGTTATTGGGCCAAAGCTTGGGCCAAGGGATCAGTACTTGTTTATTCAAGTCATGTTAGTTTACTAGTACACCTGTGGTGCAAAACCTTAAACCTGATTATGCGATGACACCTTTATCTACCTTGTTGGTTAATCATCATGCTAGTATGTTGTTATCATTATGTTCATCCCTGCTTCTCATGCCAGTTAACTTTATCAGTTTACATTGATTGTAGTAGGGCTTACTCAGTCTTTTTGACTGACCTGTTTTTCTTTCGCCTCTTTTCTTCCGTTCCCCCCCCCCCCCCCCAGGTTCTCAGGTTGGGAACGTTGGAGCTTAGCTTGGATTTCGGATTGCTTTCTTGTGGGATTTCAGCTCATGTACGGTTTCGACATGAAGCTAGCTATGGTTATCACTTATTTTGGGGATAGTACTTATGTATTTCAGTTTTTCAGTTGATGTTGTTTTTATCTAGACTTGTTTATTTGGAAAGTTATGTTGTACCAGACTTGTTTTGAAATAGTTTGAAATCTTCCTCTGTTTTACTTATCTTATCTACTCTGTTTACATATATATATGTATGTTCTTGTTCTGCCTTGATATATCATTATGCATGTTTACATGATTCAAACGCCCCTCCAAAGTCAGAGTGCTTGCAAGAGACACCCTGGCGGAGGTGGGGTGTTACAATGAGAGCTTCACGATGAAGCAGTCCAGATCTGAAACAGAGCACTTTGAAATTTCAGACAAATCATTGTGAGATTTCTTTTTTTATAATTAATTAATTTATCTAATTTATTTGATATGTGGTGATTGTATATGTATGATTCCAATCTGTTATGTGATGATGTTGTGGATGATTTATCTATTTGTGGGTGATGTATAAACACAAATTTGTATGTGTTCAATAAAAATAACCATATTGTTTATTTATTGATTTGGATTAGAATTTCCATCTCGATAAAAATAAATCATATTGTTGGGTTATTGGTTTGGATTAGAATTTCCCTAAAAAAAACATTATTTTGATTATTTTTGTTGAATTGAACTAGATCGTCAATTCAACATTAAAACATTATTTTGAATATATTTTTTCTTTTTGTTGAATTGGATTATATTGTTAGTTCAACATTGAAACAATATTTTGGTTTTTTTTCTTTTTGTTGAATTGGATTATATTGTCAATTCAACAATGAAACATAATTTTGATTTTTTTTTCTTTTTCTTAAATTGGTTTAGGTGGTCAATTCAACATTGAAACATTATTTTGAACATTTTTGTTGAATTGCATTAGATTGGCCATTTGATATAAAAACATTATTTTGATCATTTTATTGAATTAGATTGTCAATTCAATATAAAAATATTATTTGGATTATTTTATTTAATTGAAATAGAATTGTAAATTCAATGTAAAATATTATATTGTCATTTTATTAGATTTAATAGAATGATTAATACAATTTTGAACATGTTATTGAATTGAGATAAATATATATATATATATATACATACATACACACACACACACACACACACACATATATATATATATATATTGAAAAACAAAGATGATCTTTTATTTGCATTATTTTATGCAAATATATATAGAAATATAAAATGATCATTTATTTGCATTCTTTTATGCAAATATACATAGAAATATTGAATGATCTTTTATTTGCATTCTTGTATGCACATATACATAGAAATATAAAATGATCTTTTATTTTCATTATTTATGCAAATATACATAGAAATATAAAATGATCTTTTATTTGCATTTTTTTATGCAAATATACATAGAAATATAAAATGATCTTTTATTTGCATTTTTTTATGCAAATATACATAGAAATATAAAATGATCTTTCATTTGCATTATTTTATGCAAATATACATAGAAATATAAGATGATATTTTATTTGCATTCTTTTATGCAAATATACATAGAAATATAAGATGATTTTTTATTTGCATTCTTTTATGCAAATGTACATAGAAATATAAAATGATCTTTTATTTGCATTCATTTATGCAAATATACGTAGAAATATAAAATGATCTTTTATTTACATTCTTTTATGCAAATATACGTAGAAATATAAAATGATATTTTATTTGCATTCTTTTATGCAAATATATGTAGAAATAAAAATGTTCTTTTATTTGCATTCTTCTATGCAAATATGCATAGAAAAAAATTGAAAAAGAAAAAAAATGTTCCTTTATTTACATTAGAAGTAAAACTATATTTTTTTGTAATTTTAGATGCAAACAGACATTTGAGTTAAAATTACATTTTGCAATTATAAATGAAAACAAAAACACTAGAATGAATATGACATTTTTATTTTGTATTTTAGATAGAAATAAAAATATGATTTAAAGAGTTGCATTTCTGTTTGTAAATTTAGTTGCAAACAAAGCTTAAAAAAAGGGATTATAATTTTTACTTAAATGCAAATAAACATCGTAGGTAAAAGATTATATTTTTATTTGCATTCTTTGATGCAAATAAACACCGTATTTAAAAGTCAAATTTTTATTTGCATTCTTTGATGCAAATAAACCACCGTATTAAAAGTTGAATTTATATTCGCATTCTTTAATGCAAATAAACTATGAAATTAAACGTTGCACATTTATTTGCATTCCTTGATGCAAATAAAATATTGAATTTGAAGTTGCATTTTATTTGCATTCTTGGATGCAAATGAAACACGAAACTGAAAGTTGTATTTTTAATTTCATTCTTTGATGCAAATAAATTATAAGCTAAAGTATTACAGTTTCATTACAATTTAGATATAATTAAAAAAATAGGATTAAAATTATCATTTTTACTTTTAAATTAGGGAAAAAAAGGATTATGATAAAATGTATTCACTTTTGTTATTTTAAAGGAATGAGGTAAAATATTCATTTTTGTGTCACTTAAAAAGAATGAAGCAAAATAATCACTTTTTGTCAATTTACACTAGTTGAAACAAAATAATCACTTTCATCAATTTATATTGGTTGAAACAAAATTATTCACTTTGTCAATTTATATCAGTTGAATCAAACATTCATTTTGTTGAATTATATCAGTTGAATTAAACACAAATAGCATTTTGATAAAATAGAATTGTCGGCAAATGAATGTATCACTCTTCTTATATTTTTTTGTTGAGATAGAATTTACATGCAAATATAATAACCATTTTTATTTGCATAACACAACATAGAATTTATATGCAAATATAAAAATCATTCTTATTTGCAAACTTACATTAGAATTTATATTCAAATATAAGAATCATATTCTTGGTCTAAACATAGATTATAATATATAGATGAGATAAAATGACATCCTTTTATGTTAGTGCTTACATTAGAATTTGTATGCAATTTAAAATAAATATTTTTATGTGTTTGTTTATACATTAAAACATACAAATGAGATTATTTCTTTTATGTTAAGAATAATTACATACAAATTAAGTGTAATGAAAATTATCCTTTTATTTGTCATCCACAATAATGTCACATAAATAAATTACATTCTATTAAATATTATTAATGTATAATGAAATTATGCGAGTTAAATATATTTTATTTCGACATTAGGAATAAAATATAATTTTTTTGTCCATCATTATCAACAAGTTGGTATACCAAAATTAGTTAAATTCATTAATCAATTATTTATTTATATGTACTGTTGTTGACCGAAAACCCCACATGGGTATTGGGATGATAATTGATGTACACTAGTCCCAATATTTATTTGTATGTCAGCCGATAGATTGACAGGCTGCGATGTGCGTTATTATTTCATTTTAATGCTCACACAGTTGTGAACTTCACTCTGGATGTTGAATATATGTAGAAATATAAAAGGATCATTTATTTGCATTCTTTTATGCAAATATACATAAAAATATAGAATGATCTTTTATTTGCATTATTTTATGCAAATATACACAGAAATATAAAATTATCTTTTATTTGCATTCTTTTATGCAAATATACATAGAAATATAAAATGATCTTTTATTTGCATTTTTTATGCAAATATACATAGAAATATAAGATGATCTTTTATTTGCATTCTTTTATGCAAATATACATAGAAATATAAGATGATCTTTTATTTGCATTCTTTTATGCAAATATACATAGAAATATAAAATGATCTTTTATTTGCATTCTTTTATGCAAATATACATAGAAATAAATATGTTCTTTTATTTGCATCCTTCTATGCAAAGATGCATAGAAAAAAAAGAAAAAAAATAGTGTTCCTTTATTTACATTAGAAGTAAAACTATATTTTTATTTGCAATTTTAGATGCAAATAAACATTAGAGTTAAAATTACATTTTTGCAATTATAAATGCAAACAAAAACACTAGAATGAATATGACATTTTCATTTTGTATTTTAGATAGAAATAAAATTATGATTTAAAGAGTTGCATTTTTTTTTTTTTTGTAAATTTAGCTGCAAACAAAGCATAAAAAAGGGATTATAATTTTTATTTAGAGGCAAATAAACATCGTAGGTAAAAGATTATATTTTTATTTGCATTCTTTGACGCAAATAAACACCGTTTTTAAAAGTTGAATTTTTATTTGCATTCTTTGATGCAAATAAACCACCGTATTGAAAGTTGAATTTGTATTTGCATTCTTTGATGCAAATAAACTATGAAATTAAAAGTTGCGCATTTGTTTGCATTTCTTGATGTAAATAAAATATTGAATTAGAGGTTGCATTTTATTTGCATTCTTGGATGCAAATGAAACATGAAATTGAAAGTTGTATTTTTAGTTGCATTCTTTGATGCAAATAAATTATAAGCTAAAGTATTACACTTTCATTACAAATTAAATATAAATAAAAGAATAGGATTAAAATTATCATTTTCACTTTTAAACTAGGGAAAAAAAGGATTATGATAAAATGTATTTACTTTTGTCATTTTAAAGGAATGGGGTAATGTAACATCCCATATTTTCTATATATTTAATTTTTAATTTAAAATAAATAAAAGTGATAATATTTGATAAAAATCAAATTTTGTTAATTATATTGATGACGATTATTTGGGTTGAGTATAAATAAATTTTTAATTTAGTTATTTAGGAAATGTTGTAATATGGAATTTAAGCTATTTAAGTTAAACTTGAAATTTCAAATTTAAATTTGTAAATAATCAAATGTGGGGACTTAAAATTCATGAAATAAATTTATAGAATTTATTTAAGTTATAATTTGATTTAAATTTGAATTTAATGAATATTAAATTGAATGAAACATTTAAAATGAGTAATTAAATATTTCATCGATTAATGAACTACAGAATTTAACGATTTTGGCGACTGTCTCAGAATTCGACGAAACCGGTTCAATCGAATCCGGAGTGGTGAATATTTATAGAGTTTCAAATTTCGTCAAAATCGAACTTGTCATTTGACCGTACTGAAGAAAATGCGAATATAATCAATATAAGTGGATAATTGGTTGTTCTTATAGTGGACCTTATATATACATATATAAAAAAAATTGAAAATTAGGCTCACATCCCTAAAACCAAAGTTAATTCACGCCACATCCACCCTAACTTTTATTTAGTTTCCGGTCCCTAAAAATAAGCTGCCGCTTTTCAAAATTTGGTCCCCTCCGCCTCCTGCTGCTCCCCTTCGCCTTTTCCCATTTTGCACCCAAAAAAAATGCACTCATGCATAAAAAATAAAAATTCTAAAATCTGGAAATAATCCCAGGAGTCCACACAAGTTGAAAAAAAAAAGTTGCATACTTATGTGCAACTATTGCCTATAGTAGCATACATACATGCATATATTTATATAGTGTAATTCTGTTGAAAATCTGGACCAATATACGCATACATGTATGCAACTATTAGCAAATAACTGCATACATGTGTGCATACAAAGTTGAACTGAGATTTGTGTGTTACGAAAAATTGCATACATGAATGCTACTATAGGCAATATATGCATGCATGTGTGAAACATATTTAAAAGGGATGACGGCTTGTGAATATGCGCATGAATGCATGCATATATTTTGTACAGAAGCATAAATGTGTGCAACAATGTCTGAAAATGGCGAATGCTTGGAAAAACAGGTCAAATTTGAATATATGCATAAAAGGATGCATGTAATGTTGTTTAGCTGCATACATGTATGCATTTATACTGCTCTTTGGGCGCAACACTGAAATATAAGCATGAATGTATGCAACTATTTACGAATATGTGCATCTTTTGATGCAAAAACCCGTTGTTTCGCTGATTTTGTGTTTTTTTGGATCTTGAGGTGGTTTTTGATTGTTTTTCCACCTGATTTTTTTGGCGTGAACGTGTTATATTTAATAATGAATTTACGTGATTTTTTATATTTTTTTATATGTTTTTGAAAAATAGGGACCTAATTTACAAAAAGTTTAGGACCGGATGTGAGCCTAATTTTGAAACTTAATAGGGACCTATGACAAACGGACCCTAAAAAAAATCCATTTCCACCCATCAGCCCACTTTCATTATACGTGCAGAATTTCTCAATCAAAGCTTTCCCGTAATGGCTGGAACCATTTCCAACCCTAGCTGAAATAAAAAAAATCCAAACTTGAAAATAAAATTTCCTCAAACCATAGCATATTATATATCAAAACGAAGCTCTTGACAGTATGAAGCTTCTGGTATGATTTGTTTCGACATGCAGTGGCCGGAGTTGCCTGAAATTGATGGTCAAAGGTCTGATTCACGAAGCCCTAAACTCAAATTTGGGGATTTTTGGTTCTGAAGTAAATCGTGAATTTGAGCATCTGGGTATTGTTCGTATCGTCGTCGGGATCACAATGAACCTGGTCTCATCAGCTAACATCAACTAGGGAGTCATAATTTGGTGGATTAGGGTTCAAAACCAAAATTTTTGGAAGAGGCGGCGCAGTCAATAGAGGGCGCCGGAGGTCATAGCGTTGGGTGGAGGTGAGGCGCTTGGAGAAGTGATTCACGTTGGCGGGTGTCAGAGCTCCTAATTTGGTTGGAGGAGGAAGCAATAGTTGGTCAAACTTCGGCCTAGATGGGTTATTTTCGCAGGGTTTTCCTGTACCATTTCAAAGTTATGAGCGGGAAGAAGAATACCCGAAGCTGACGTGTCAATGCTTGATAGGGTGAGATGTCATTATATTTATTTTTATATATTTAGATTTCAAACAGTAAAATGCTTATAACTTTTGCGTTTTAACTCGTATTTGAGCGCGGTTTGTTGCGTTGGGATCGTGGCGGAGTTGCGGACGTTTTGGCCCTATCCTGGCTGCGTTTAGAGACTGTGAAATTTTGGGCTATGGTTGGACGTTCGTCTGATTAAGGACCCGAAGATGAGTGATTCTTCGCTCACGAATAACTGAATTCTTCTCGTGTTTATTAAATTGAATTTTGAAATAAGTTTGGTTGCATGGTTGTGTTTGATTGTTGAGGTATTGCTTAAAATTTGACATGCAAGTGTATAACAGGAAATGAAATCAATAATTAGTTATTTAGATTTAATTAAATTTCTAATTAGAAGAAACCGACACTTGTTAATCAGTGACAAAGTTGATACTTACCATGGAAATAATGGTTGTGATGGATGCCTTGGTTGATGTGATTACTGAATGATTATTGTTGAAATGTTACTTACTTCGGTATATGGATGTTCGTGTGTTCATTATTGATGATGAATCCCAAATTTTTCACCTTGATGTTACAGGCATCCAATAAATCCGGGATTCATCGATGAAAATAAATTAAGAACGCAGAGTGAAATGATAAATCTCTGTGACCCTGATTCGGATTGAAATGATAGATCCATCCCTGAAATATCGAGAAATTAAATATAATATCACTTGGACATTGGATAGATAATTATATACAGACATCGGTTGGTTAAACGATTTCAAATATTTAAATGTTATTCGGTCGGAAATTTCATTTAAAAGAGATGTGTCGATACTCGATAAATCCATTTTCTTTAAGATTTGAAAACTGGGAAGTTTATCAAAAAGGGTTAAGGAATTTATCCCACACCAAAGTGGATATTATTAAATTGGGATCTGAATATGTTTTGGAATTATTCAAATTTATCGGTAGATTTGAGGGTAATAAATTATCATGGAATTTAATTTTTGAAAATGGAAATTTAGGGTATTCTGAGTTGTTTAACTCAGTTTTGAGTATGGATTTGAATTCTTAAAATCGAACAGTTGTTTTGAACGATGTTGAAAAATGAGATATGGAATTAATGAACTCCATTGAGGCTGGAGTCAGATTCAAGTATTGAAGTTCGGAAGAAAGGAATGATTTTTAGATAAAGAAGCTATTATATATATATATATTTACACTGTCGATTTCAAATAATCATCCCTTTCCTTAAAAATTTATTTATTAAAACTTTTACCTATAACTATTGTCTTATAACTAATTTTCTTATATTTTACTATTTAAACTGTATAGTAACTTTTAATTTATGTATGTATGTATAGAGTTTTAAAGTTTATCTTATCCTATTCTAACTAATATATTCTATACATGTATATTTATTATCTTATATAAAGGTTTTTTTTAACATCTATTTTCGAAGTTATATTTCTATAAAGTGTAAATTTCTTCCGAATGGGAAATGTTTGGATCTAAACCCTTGTTCAAATGGAGTTGAGATAAATTATAGCCCCCTTGAATATGAATCGATTTCTAAACCGATCTTTAAATACGGAATGTGGGTTTTCTACCCGAATATAAAACTTTCTCCTAAGGGATTGAAAAGAGTTATGAGGTATATATCTAATCGAGTATGAATGGATTTCAAACGTTAAGTGATTTGGAAAAAAATGAAATCTTTGAGATGAAATATATTCTATTTGAATATAAGTCGGTTTTAAAATATTATATGGTTATAATATAAGGAAATGGAAATATATTCTAATTTAGAATATAATCGACTTAGTGTGATTATGATATTTTTGATATGGAATTATATTCCATTGAATATAAATTTGTTTCGAAACAAAATATGATATTTTGATATGAAACGAACCTTTGTGAATGTAAAGGAACCAACCGATGTGAAATTTGTAAGTGTTGGTTGTTAAAGAGACCGGAGTCGACATAAGGCATACTTTTTGTCAGTGTCGATACCACTTTGACAACTGTGAACGTTATAACATATCCAGAATGAGTATAATGACTTGGAGGCGATTATTGAATCGAAGAAGATGAACGATGACGAAATAGCCCTGACCTTCGGGTCAGAATTTAAATGACTAAAACAGGAGCTATACCGTGACTAATTGAGGTACCACCTTTGATCGGACACACTTCTTCGATACTATTTCTATGACTATGATGATGATTTGGGCCCATTTATGATTTTTGGGAGTGTGTTCCGAGGTGGGCGGTAGAGGCTGTTATGCATTACTACCGGTTCGGGAGTGCAATTGGTAGAATCCTACCCTGGGCATTGCCTCGAGTGCCTTGTCATATTATCCTTATCGTGCCCCACACGATTTTGATTTGTGTAACAACCCGGAAAATCTGAACCAGTTTGAAAATTTTAATTTGGCAATTTTAGTGAATTTAAAATATTTAAAATAAATATTTTCAATAATAACGACGAAAAGTGAGTTTTAATCAATGTTTGAAAATAAATATAATTAAATCTAACTATAAACAAGGCCTGAAATGGCGCGGTAGTTTCAAAATTTGAATTCAAACTTTGACTGACTGTACCGAGTGCAAAATAAATCAGATTTTAGTGAAACCAAAAATATTTAAATCTGTTCGTGAATATCTTTCTAACGAATCTGAAAAATCGAAGTTTCATAGCGGGAATTAAAAGTTATGGCTAAATGAATTTTCAGAAAGGTCGCTATAGAGTATACATAGCCCGTGAAAATGGCCATTTTGCAAACGACCTCAGAATTTGACGAAACCACTTTTGTTGGATCCGGGATGTTAAATTATTGCTAGGTTTCAAATTTCATAATTTTTGAAGCTAGTACGTGAGCGTGGTAAAGCAAAATGTGTTTGGTTGATTTCTATTAAATTGGATCGACCAGAAAAAGGCCATTTTTCAAATGGTCTTAGAATTCGATGAAACTAGTTTTGTTGGGACCGTATCGTCAAAACATAGCTAGATTTATTTTTCTGGAATTTTTCGAATCAGTTTGTGACCCTGGCAAATTGAAATCTACTTTCAAATCGAATATTGAACGTTTTATATTTTAGTTTGAAGGAAAACTGACTGAAACAATCAAATGGGCCTTCGAAACATATCCCATTGTGTTCGGAATGGGGGTACTTAGCTAGGGATGACAGTCGTTGGGTTTGGATTGGTGCTCGTGTGTGAAAGGGGTATTTTCGGATTTTAAAATTATATAAATAAATAAATCCCATTGGTCAACGAAACCGTTCTCTCTCCCCGATATCATCCGGATGCACAGCGGAAATTCGTTCTTGCCTTCTCTCTTCATTTTCTCCTCCTACAAGCAAAATCAGCCCCTCCTCTAGTTGAAGATTTTGAAGAGCTCGAGACGAGCTTCAAATCCATATATAATTTTGTATTTTTTCATTCAGCATTCAAGGAGAATCGAGCTCGAGAAGTTCGGTCATTCAACACGCCGCCGCACCCTCCTCCGGCCGTCGAACTGACCAACTCCCCCAGGCGCAGGTGTGCCGCTCCTCCCCCTCCGACACTGCAAAGGCCGATCGACGAATAGCTACACGGATTCGAAGAAAAATCGAAGCCTAGTTTCGAACCTTTCAGTTGAGGTACGACTGATTTTAAAATAAACTATATTATAGCACTTTAAAGCGCTACGGTTTTTGATTTCACTGTAAAAATCATATCTTTTTCGTTTGTTGACGAAATTCAGTGAAACAAGAGACAGTGGACTCGTGAGGACGTCTTCTACATTCTAGAAGAGACCGCATATTTTTCTGAGCCTTATGCTATTTTTGGTGGAGTGGAACCCAATGTGAGATTTCTGAATAATAAACGTTATGGAAAACGACGATGTATAAATTATATAGTCAATGTATGAGTTATATAAGCGTTGTACACCTCATGTTTAAGCGTTGTATAAGTTGTACGTTCGATGTATAAGTTATATATGTGTTGTAAAAATTATATATGTGTTGAATAGAAGTGAAATATACTTATATATATATATATACGCCCCTCGTCCACAAACCATAGACGATATTAATTGGTTGTAATTGTTGTGAAAATTGGTTGATAGCGACTGGTTGATTGGAATTGTTTGTGGTTGAAATTGAATTATTGTGGTTGAAAAATACCCGTTTGTGGTTGAGAATTATTTGGTTGAAACCACATAGGATTAGTATGTGGAAAAGAAAAAATTATACATGCCGCCTGCGTGCGAACTAGATGCATGAAATCCCCATTGTCAAAAGCTGCGAGGCTTTAAGGTAGAGCGAGGAGCCGTACTAGGGACGGCCCCGGTTTTAACTACCCTGCCGTTATGCTGCCGAAATTTTGAATAATATTCATGTGTTAGAATTATTTTCGTGTGTTGAAACTATATTCGTGTGTTGAATAGAAAACATTCATGCGTTGAATAGAAATTCATTCATTGAATAGAAATTCATGTGTTGAATGGTGTTCGTGTTTTAAATAAATTGTTTTAACAATAAAAATCACATTTTTATTTTATATACACGAACTATAGAAAACATTCATGTATTGAATAGAAATTCATTCGTTGAATAGAAATTCATGTGTTGAATGGTATTCGTGTTTTAAATAAATTGTTTTAACAATAAAAATCACAATTTTATTGTATATATACGAACTATAGCAAACGTCCATGTGTTGAATAGAAATTCATTCGTTGAATAGAAATTCATGTGTTGAATGGTATTCATGTTCGAAATAAATTGTTTTATAATAAAAATCATATTTTTATCACTTATATGAACTATATAAAATAGTCGTGTTTTGAAATAAATTGTTTTACAATAAAAATCACATTTTTATTATATACATGAATTGTTAAAAATAGTGAAGTGTCGGAATAAATGTCTGTTGGATAAAAATATCATTTTTATCAAATGTATGAAAAGAATATGGTTTCGAAATCGAAGAATCGATTATATATCTATAAATATAATCAAAATATATCTAATAAGGAAGCTGCAGTTCATGTTTTGAAACTGTGATTTCAAACGATTAGGGCGGGAGATCCAACCGTCGGATTTTCCCGAAACCATAACCGTTGGGTTCGTCTTGGAAATATCTTTCCAACGACACCAACTTTGTGGAGATCCAACGGTTGGATTGTCTGGAAAGTTTAATTCAAATCTGAATAAAAACAGCGCCAGAATCGATTATATATATATATATATAAATATAATTAAAATAAATCAAATAACGACGTTGTAGTTTGTATTTTGAAATCGAAACTTCAAACGAGTGTACCGGGAGATCCGACCGTCGGATTTTCCCAAAATTAGAACCGTTCGATTCGTTTTGAAATGATCTTTTTAATGATATAAAATTTGTGAAGATCCAACGGTTAGATTTTCAGATATGTGTAAATCAAATCTGTAGAAAAACAGCGCCAGAATCGATTATATTTATATATATATATAAATATAATTAAATTAAATCGAATAACGACGCTGTAGTTCGTATTTTGAAATCAAAACTTCAAACGAGTGTATCGGGAGATCCGACCATCGGATTTTCCCGAAACTGAAAACGTTGGATTCGTTTTGAAAAGATCTTTCTAATGATATAAATTTTGTGAAGATCCAACAGTTAGATTTTCAGATATGTGTAAATCAAATCTGAAGAAAAATAGCGCTATGGTCGCGTTATGGCCCGAAGCGTCGATTGAATAAATTGGATATTTTTAAATAAATAAAAATATCGATAAATCATTATAAAATATTATAAACTATATGGAATGTGAAATTTAGAAACTAACTGAAGGTTAGCTAAGTCGAATGGTTTCCTGGGTTTTGATCTGATGTTGGTTTCGGCCTTCGGGGTTAATATTTGGGAAATCATTCTATTACTGATTTACGGTTAGTGACTGATGAATTGGAATAGGGCGTATGTTGTGTTTTTGTAGCACTTGTCTATTATATATGCGAGTTGCTCAGTAAGACCGGGTTTATCCCATTCTGAATAACTGAATCGACGATAAGAAATCGAAGATGAAGACGGTGGTTGGAGACCGGAGATCTTCACCTCGGTTGGATGATAACTGATGTCCTGATTGGGAGGCATCCCGAAATATGGATAATGAGTGGTGATCGTCCAGACGTACGTGGAGATTGATGGGTATGCGAGGTATATAGTGCCTCCGGTTTCGTTCAGACCCAGAACGGACTTGTTAATGGATTGTGTGTCTGACATTGGAATTCCTTCTGTGTGATTGATAGCCATCAGTTGCATGGTGTGAATTGCCTATGTGGCTTGCTAAGATGCAGTGATCAAGGCTTCTGTTGAAAAGCAAAGTCTTGTGGTTGATGATCAAAGCACGGCCTGTATGGCGGAGCTTAATGTATAACGTGAATTCGCGAGCCTCACACCCCGATATGAACCAAAAACGGGAGAAGACCTCAGGGAGGACATGCATTTCTTTCTAGCTAGAGCTGGTGTCAGTGCTTAAACTGGCTGGCATTTGTACTATTTTTCACTATGTGGTTGTTGCTGTTGTGAGGCGCCTCGGATATATCGGTCGATCCGCGACCGATGGAGTCATTCGTTGGCTCACTTACGCCCCAAAGGGCAGGGAAACGCAGTGTTCAGGAATTTTAATCCACATCGATGGACCGACCCTGTCACTCTAAGGGCCCACCTGAGTCTGGATCCTGAGGGGTGGGCTAGAGCGTCTCGAATTCGGTAAGGACTATTTTTTGCCTTGGTTCATGACGGAAATCCAATTTCCAAATACGACATCGTACGGTTTTGATTGTAAACCTATATTTGGCGACATAGTGGCATGGGACGCTCATGTCGTCTATGATTGATATTTATGATTATTTTATAAAATTAGAAACTAACTGGAAACGAGCTAAGACGGATGGTTTCCTGGGTATTGGTCTGATGTTGGTTTTGGCCTTCAGGGTTAATACCTAAGGAATCATTCTCTTACTATTTTACAGTTGGAGTCTGATTAAGAATTCTTTTGTTTTTTTCCTATCAAGCATATTTTGGCCATTATAAGGTAAAACTCTATCCTCCGTTTTTCGTTGCATTGTGTGATGGGAACTGAGTCTTATAATGGCTTCATTTTTATAAAAAGCATTGCGATGTTTTAAAGATTTACTTGTTTTAAAGCATTGGCAATCCAATGGAGAAAATCCATTCCACGAAAGTGGCATCGTCCTGTGATTAGCCATATTATAAAATGTGTTAAATAGATTTCTCATACCAGTCCCATGACTGACTCGTAGTTTGTTTCACTTGCAAACTTGGGTGCCCCTTTTTCTACACGGGCAGCCTTGTGTTCAGGTTTTAGCAGGCTCTTTCTGGACAGCTGGAGCTGAAGATGGATTCTATCATTTATCTCTTTATATGCTGTTCAGCTCCTATTGTACATATTATGTTTGTTTTCCGCTGTAGACATTTATGTATAACTGAACTGTATTTGTACAAAGTATGATCCTGTATACTGTGTAACTCTGATGATTATCTTTTTCTGGTGTATTTATTTATTTCTATTATACTATTATCTGTTTATGTGTTATATTCCAAAGATTACCCTTGCCGCCGTCAGTATGGGGTTTGGGGTCATCATAGCTGGTATCAGAGCTTTGTTTAAGCTTAGCTCTGGAATATAACATATTAACGACCTCGTCAGAAATAGAACCGGTAGTGTTCTAGGACGGGTAACTCATTACAGATAGGATCAGTAATATCCTAGTTTGAGTATAGAAAAATGAAATACACCCCGATAGACACATTTACATTCAAGTATATGTTTCTATGTTTTAAAATATCTTTTCTGTTTACCTTACACTTGATCTGCTATTTGCAGAAGTACTAGAAAATGAGTGTCAGAAACAGGAGGAATGCAGAACCAGATATTGAGGCTCTATTAATTAAGTATTGAAATATGGGTGGAATACCGTTCTAGGGCGAAGAATCTATTATGAAAACACAATCTTGGATTCGTTCTACTGAGAAAATATTTGATGGTTTAAAGCTGAGAGATGACTAGAAAGGATTACTGGCATCTTGGGTACTCAAAGACGAAGCCTTGTTCTGGTGGGATTCTATTATTGAGGATAATCCAGAAGGTGGTATCACCTGGGATAGAATTAAAGTAATTTTCCTAGAAAGATTTACTCCTCCTGAAGCAACTGAGCGGTTATGTGATGAATTCTCTTATCTGATACAAGGAGATATGACCATTCCAGAATATCATAAGAGATTCAATGAACTTTCTCATTTTGCCCCGCATCTGATTAAAGATCCGAAGAGGAAGAATCTGAGGTTTATTCATGGCCTGCAAAGAAAATATCAGAATAGTGTAATGAGGAATGTGAAGCTTCCTTTTTCTGAAATGATATACATGGCTTACCAGTATGAGGATCTCGACAAGAAAGGTATGTTCCGTTACGAAGAGGAAGTCAGTTCTAGTAATAATGTGAGTCTGAAACTGATCGTCCTGAGGCCAGTATGGTGTCTGAGGTCAGTAAGAAGCCCAGTGCCAAGAGAAAAAGGGCTAAATCTAAGAAAGAACCAGTAACGACTGCCACATGCTCAAGCAGTAATAGGCAAGGACATTTGGCGATAAGTTGTAAATCTTGGAACGAACGAATAAAGAATAAGTTCAAATCTAAGAAGAAGCTTCAAGAGAATAGAGGATGCCATAAGTGCCACCAGACTGGTTACATTTCAAAAAAATTCCAGCTATTCAGAAAACCTGAAGCAGTGCATGTAAATGAAGTGGCAGAAGTGCCTGCATCTTCGTCTTCTCAAGAAAGGTCTAATGTTTTGGAAGGCACGCTTAAAGTCAAAAACATTTCAGTTAAAGTACTGTTTGATACAGGTGCGTCGCGAGGCTTTATTGCAAAGAACGCAGTTAAGAAGTTGGATTTGAAATTGAAGAAGCTCAAAGAACCAATGACTGTCCATAATCCGGTTGGGAGTTCTCTTGATCTTAGTTGGATTTGTGGGGTGCCTGTCTCTTTTTACTGTTATAAGTTCCCTACCATCTCGGTCGTCATGAATTTTACAGAATTTGATCTTATCTTGGGGTTAGGCTGGTTGACCAAATACGAGGATGAGGTTAAATGCGCCGAGAGAGTTGTTAAGGCAAAGGCCCAATCAGGGTACTATATAACCATACCATGTGATGGCCCGAATTCAAATCGAAAAGATTTTTGGGCAGCTTTGGATGTTTCTCCTGCTCAAATAGAAAATATCCCCGTAGTCACAGAGAATGTTCCCGACCTCATAAAAGATATTCCTGTCGTCAAGAATTATGCGGATGTGTTCGAAGAAGTCATTAGTTTACCTCCGCAGAGAGAAATTGATTTCAAGATCGCTTTAATTCCGAACGCAAGGCCGGTAGTGCACGTTATTCGGAGAATGACTCTAAAGGAGAAAGAAGAACTAGACAATCAAACTCGACAGCTTGTATGGAAGGGTCTGATTAGGCCTGGTTTCTCTGATTGGGGAGCAGCGGTGGTGTTTGTCCTAAAGTCTGATGGTACTTTGCGACTATGCGTGGATTATCGTGACTTGAATAAACAGACAATAAAGAAGAAATATCCATTACCGTGAATCGATGATTTATTGGATCGTCTGAATGGAGCACAAGTATTTTCAAGGATGGACCTAGCTACAGGTTTCTATCAGCTTCGTATTGCCGAAGAGTGTGTTCCTATGACAGCATTCAGAGGTCCAGACTTATTCTATGAGTGGTTAGTAATGTCGTTCGGCTTATGTAACGCTCCAGCATACTTCGTCGATTTGATGAATCGAGTGTTTAGAGGGGTCTTGAATAAGTTTGTTCTGGTCTTTATTGATGATATTCTAATCTTCTCAAAGTCAAAGGCCGAACATGAAAAACATTTGGAACAAGTTCTAGAAATTCTGAAAAGGAATGTATTGAAAGCTAAACTGTCCAAATGTATATTCTGGCAAGATGAAGTAAAGTTTCTTGGCCACGTCGTATCAAAAGAGGGAATTTCTGTGGATCCAAGTAAAATCACAGCTATTCAAAAATGGAAACAGCCTAGTACTCCCACAGAAGTCCGATGTTTTCTTGGATTGGCTGGTTATTACCGGAAGTTCGTTAAATATTTTTCGAAGATATCTAGTCACTTAACGAAGCTTACAAAGAAGCACACAAAATTCAAGTGGACTCCAAAATGTGAGGAGGCTTTTGAGGAGCTAAAGTTAAGATTAACAACGGCTCCAGTGTTAACGATAATCGATGGCAATCAAGACTTGAAAGTCTGGAAAAATGCCTCTAGAGAAAGTCTGGGTGCAGTATTAATGCAAAGAGGTCAAGTGGTAGCTTATGCTAGCCAACAGCTGAAGCCACATGAAAAGAACTATGTTACTCATGATCTTGAGTTGTTGGCTATCGTATTCGCTTTGAAAATCTGGAGACACTATCTTCTGGGTGAGAAATTCGAATTATTTATAGATCATCAGTCGCTAAAGTATCTGTTCACCCAGAAAGACTTGAATCTGAGGCAGCAACGTTGGCTAGAGTTCCTTGCAGCATACGATTTTGAGATTCTGTACACTCCAGGGAAAGCCAATGTCGTGGCTGATGCGTTAAGTAGAAAGAATGAAATGATCGCCAGTTTTATTATTGTGACTTCTTTAATTGACAAGATAGCTGCTCTCCAAAAAGAAGACAAAATTATTAAAGGAATGAGCCGGCGGATTCATGAAGGCAATGCTTCAGATTTCCAGCTCGATAGCGAAGGGATTCTGAGGTTACAAGGACGAATTTGTGTTCCAGAAATTCCTGAACTCAGAAGAGATGTGCTTGATGAATGCCACAAATCTAAGCTTAGTATCCATCCGGGTGTGAGAAAAATGTATAACGATATCAAGCGAACATTCTGGTGGAAATCGTTGAAAAGAGACATCTCTATTTATGTTAGAAGGTGCCCTACTTGCCAGCTAGTCAAAAGCGACCAACAGAAACTGGCTGGATTGTTGCAACCGCTGGGCATTCCAAGTTGGAAGTGGGAACATATTTCCATGGACTTCATAGATGGTTTGCCTAGAACTAGAAAAGGAAATAACAGTATTTAGGTGATCGTAGATCGCTTCATAAAGACCGCCCATTTTATACCTGTCAGATCGAACCGAACTGCTTAGAGTCTGGCGCAGATATATTTCAAGGAAATTGTTAGGCCACATGGAGTACCGCTCAGTATAGTTAGTGATAGAGATCCAATATTTACTAGCAAATTCTGGGAGGCATTTCAAGTAGAACTGGGAATGAAGTTGAACTTGAGCACCACTTATTATCCTCAGACAGATGGTCAAACTGAGAGGGTGAATCGTATACTAGAAGATTTATTGCGGGCTTATGTTCTTGACTTTGGTGGATCATGGGAAGACCATTTGCATTTGGCTGAGTTCTCATATAACAACTGCTACCAAGCGAGCCTGACGATGTCACCATTTGAAGCATTGTATGGTAGACCGTGCTGATCTCCTGCTTGTTGGGTTGAACCTGGTAATAGACTCATATTGGGACCTGATATGATCCGCAAAGATGCAGACAAAGTCGATTTCGTTAAGAAACGATTATTTGCCACTCAAAGCCGACAGAAGAGCTATGCTGATTCAAGAAGAAGGGATTTGGCCTTTTCTGTTGGTGATTATGTGTATCTAAGGGTTTCTCCGAGGGGAGGAGTGATTCGATTTGGCAAAACTGGGAAGTTGGCGCCCAGATTTATTGGTCCATTCCCTATTCTTGAACGGATTGGAACTCCCGCTTATAGAATTCAATTGCCTGATTGGTTGCCTGGAGTGCATGATGTATTTCACGTATCTCAACTTCGAAAGCACGTTCATGATCCAGACTTGATCGTGGAAGAAGCAGCGCAATAGGATATTGAAATTACTCCAGAATTGGCTGTGAGAAACGAGCCGCTAAAGATTACTGGCAGAGAAGCCAAAGAACTAAGGAACAAGAAGGTTCACTTAGCCAAAGTGCAATGGAGTGGAGATCCACGAGATTGTACTTGGGAAACAGAGGAAAGCATAAAGAAAGCCTATCCTAAGTGCAGGGTGGATATCTCTGATTTACTCTGGTGCATGGTACATCTACCATATTTTGCATTTCCATTCTGTTCTTTACTTTGCTGTTGTTTTTCTTTGCATTGATGTAAATCTTTTAATTATATAGTCTGAATGTTTTCAAAAGAGTACATGAATTAATTTGTATGATTTTGAAAAGTTAAAAACAAATTGATTGTTGTTTGTGTTGTGTGATAGTGGATTTGATTAATTAAATTATTAGAACGATAGTTAATTTAATCAATAAGAGAATGAATGGTAGAATTTATTCGATTAAATCACACATTGAACTGATTTAAAAATAGATAGAAATATATACATGTGCATTATATATGTTTCAACAGGTAAAAGGATTAGCTGTTGATTAAAGAATTTATTTGCGTGCCCGACAAATAGGTAAACCTTAATGAGTTGGTTGCGCGATTTTATTATTATATCAACTCTTGTGAATGCCATTGGATGCGGAGTGCTGGTTGTTCTGTGTGTAATAATAAACGTCGCCATAGGCTAGTAACAATTAATTTTGAACTACACTACATGGCATACTTCTTAAAGATAGGCATACTTCATCATATACCACATAAGCATTTGGAGCTTGTGTGACGAGGTTGAAGATTTACCAAACGAGCGAGAGGCTTGTATGGCGATGACTATATATTACAGGTTGAACTGATGACTGATACGGGCCATATAAAATATAACGGTAAATTGCCAGATTAATAAAAACCCCACACGGGTCTAGTAATGACAATAAACACGTCTCTCTGGTCATTAAGGCACCAAAACCATTTATAGGGTGACAAGAATTTATTCTTTGGAGTTATGATCTATACACACTTCCCTGTGGACACCAGAATATATCACTAAAAATATGTGCATGCTTATTAGGATTTATTGGGTACCTAATACGGCCCAATAAATTTCCAAACCCCTCCACGTACAAAGGAGGTTATGGCGAAATTTTTCGAAAATTTAAGGTGTTAGCCAAATTTTTGAAGAATTTGAAAATTCTCAAAAACTGAAAGTTTGGAGAATGGAAGCCAGATTTAAAGTAGAGTTGATTAATCAAACCGCTTTCGACTTTGTTCCTTTTCGGGGACGAAAAGTTTTAAGTGGGGGAGATTGTAACAACCCGGAAAATCTGAACCAGTTTGAAAATTTTAATTTGTCTACTTTAGTGAATTTAAAATAAATATTTTGAATAATAACGATGAAAAGTGAGTTTGAATCAATGTTTGAAAATAAATATAATTAATTCTAATTATAAACAAGGCCTGAAATGGCGCGATAGTTTCAAAATTTAAATTCAAACTTTGACTGACTGTACCGCATGCAAAATAAATCAGATTTTAGTAAAACCAAAAATATTTAAATCTGTTCGTGAATATCTTTCTAACGAATCTGAAAAATTGAAATTTTATAACGGGAAGCAAAAGTTATGGCAAAACGAATTTTCAGAAAGGTCGTTATAGAGTATATATAGCCCGTGAAAATGGCCATTTTGCAAACGACCTCAGAATTCGATGAAACCACTTTTGTTGGATCCGGGATGTTAAATTATTGCTAGGTTTCAAATTTCATAATTTTTGAAGCTAGTATGTGAGCGTGGCAAAGGAAAATGTGTTTGGTCGATTTCTATAAAATTGGATCGACCAAAAAAAGGACATTTTTCAAACGGTCTCAGAATTCGACGAAACTAGTTTTGTTGGGACCGTATCATCAAAACATAGCTAGATTTATTTTTCTGGAATTTTTCGAATCAGTTTGCGGCCCTGGCAAATTAAAATCTACGTTCAAATCGAATATTGAATGTGTTATATTTTAGTTTGAAGGAAAACTGATTGAAACAGTCGAACGGGCCTTCGAAACATATCCCATTGTGTTCAGAATGGGGGTATTTAGCTAGGGATGACAGTCGTTGGGTTTGGATTGGTGTTCGTGTGTGAAAGGGTTATTTTCGGATTTTTAAAAATATATAAATAAAAAAATCCCATTGGTCAACGAAACCGTTCTCTCTCCCCGATATCATCCAGACGCACGGCAGAAATTCGTTCTTGCCTTCTCTTTTCATTTTCTCCTCCTACAAGCAAAATCAGCCCCTCCTCCCGTTGAAGATTTTGAAGAGCTCGAGACAAGCTTCAAATCCATATGTAGTTTGTATTTTTCATTTAGCATTCAAGGAGAATCGAGCTCGAGAAGTTCGGGCGATCAACCCGCTACCGCACCCTCCTCCGGCCATCGAACTGACCAACTCCCCCAGGCGCAGGTGCGCCGCTCCTCCCCCTCCAACACTGCAAAGGTCGATCGACGAATAGCTATATGGATTCGAAGAAAAATCGAAACCTAGTTTCGAACCTTTCAGCCGAGGTACGGCTGATTTTAAAATAAACTATATTATAGCACTTTAAAGCGCTACGGTTTTTGATTTCACTGTAAAAATCATATCTTTTTCATTTGTTGACGAAATTCCGTGAAACAAGAGACAGTGGACTCGTGAGGACGTCTTCTACATTTTAGAAGAGACCGCATATTTTTCTGAGCCTTCTTCTATTTTTGGTGGAGTGCAACCCAATGTGAGATTTTTGAATTATAAACGATATGGAAAATGACGATGTATAAATTATATAGTCGATGTATGATTTATATAAGCATTATACACCTCATGTATAAGCGTTGTATAAGTTGTACGTTCGATGTATAAGTTATATATGCGTTGTAAAAATTATGTATGTGTTGAATAGAAGTGAAATATACTTATATATATACATATATATATATATGCCCCTTGTCCATAAACCATGGATGATATTTGTTGGTTGTAATTGTTGTGAAAATTGGTTCATAGCGAATGGTTGATTGGAATTGTTTGTGGTTGAAATTGATTGATTGTGGTTGAAAAATACCCGTTTGTGGTTGAGAATTATTTGGTTGAAACCACATAGGATTAGTTTGTGAAAAGAAAAAAAAATATACATGTCGCCTGCGTGCGAACTAGACGCATGAAATCCCCATTGTCAAAAGCTGCGAGGCTTTAAGGTAGAGCGAGGAGACGTACTAGGGACGACACCGGTTTTAACTACCCTGCCGTTATGCTGCCGAAATTTTGAATAATATTCATGTGTTAGATTTATTTTCATGTATTGAAGCTATATTCGTGTGTTGAATAGAAAACATTCATGTGTTGAATAGAAATTCATTCGTTGAATAGAAATTCATGTGTTGAATGGTATTCATATTTTAAACAAATTGTTTTAACAATTAAAATCACATTTTTATTTTATATATACGAACTATAGAAAACATTCATATGTTGAATAGAAATTCATTCGTTGAATAGAAATTCATGTGTTGAATGGTATTCGTGTTTTAAATAAATTGTTTTAACAATAAAAATCACATTTTTATTGTATATATACGAACAATAGAAAATGTTCATGTGTTGAATAGAAATTCATTCGTTGAATAGAAATTCATGTGTTGAATGGTATTCGTGTTCGAAATAAATTGTTTTATAATAAAAATCATATTTTTACCACTTATATGAACTATATAAAATAGTCGTGTTTTGAAATAAATTGTTTTACAATAAAAATCACATTTTTATTATGTACATGAATTGTTAAAAATAGTGAAGTGTCGGAATAAATGTCTGTTGGATAAAAATATCATTTTTATCAAATGTATGAAAAGAATATGGTTTCGAAATCGAAGAATCGATTATATTTATATATATATATATAAATATAATCAAAATATATCGAATAACGAAGCTGTAGTTCGTGTTCTGAAACCATGATTTCAAATGATTAGTGCGGCAGATCCGACCGTCGGATTTTCCCGAAGCCATAACCGTTGGGTTCATCTTGGAAATGTCTTTCCAGCGACACCAATTTTGTGAAGATCCAACGGCTGGATTATCTGGAATGTTTAATTCAAATCTGAAGAAAAACAGCGCCAGAATCGATTATATTTATATATATGTATAAATATAATTAAAATAAATCGAACAACGACACTGCAGTTCGTATTTTGGAATCGAAACTTCAAACGAGTGTACCGGGAAATCCGACCATCGGATTTTCCCAAAACTGGAACCGTTGGATTCGTTTTGAAAAGATCTTTCTAATGATATAAAATTTGTGAAGATCCAACGGTTAGATTTTCAGATATGTGTAAATCAAATCTGAAGAAAAACATCGCCAGCATCGATTATATTTATATATATATATATAAATATAATTAAATTAAATCGAATAACGACGCTGCAGTTTGTATTTTGAAATCGAAACTTCAAACGAGTGTACCGGGAGATCCGACCATCGTATTTTCCCGAAACTGAAATCGTTGGACTCGTTTTGAAAAGATCTTTCTAATGATATAAATTTTGTGAAGATCCAACGGTTATATTTTCAGATACGTGTAAATCAAATCTAAAGAAAAACAGCGCCACTGTCGCGTTATGGCCCGAAGCGTCGTTTGAATAAATTGGCTATTTTTAAATAAGTAAAAATAGCGATAAATCGTTATAAAATATTATAAACAATATGGAATGTGAAATTTAGAAACTAACTGAAGGTTAGCTAAGTCGAATGGTTTCCTGGGTTTTGATCTGATGTTGGTTTCGGCCTTCGGGGTTAATATTTGGGAAATCGTTCTCTTACTGATTTACGGTTAGTGACTGATGAATTGGAATAGGGCGTATGTTGTGTTTTTGTAGCACTTGTCTATTATATATGCGAGTTGCTCAGAAAGACCGGGTTTATCCCATTTTGAATAACTAAATCGACGATAAGAAATCGAAGATGAAGACGGTGGTTGAAGACCGGAGATATTCACCTCGGTTGGATGATAACTGATGTCCTGATTGGGAGGCATCCCGAAATATGGATAATGAGTGGTGATCGTCCAGACGTACGTGGAGATCGATGGGCATGAGAGGTATATAGTGCGTCCGGTTTCGTTCAGACCCAGAACGGACTTGTAAATGGACTGTGTGTCTAACATTGGAATTCCTTCTGTGTGATTGATAGCCATCAGTTGCATGGTGTGAATTTCCTGTGCGGCATGCTAAGATGCAATGATCAAGGCTTCTGTTGAAAAGCAAAGTCTTGTGGTTGATGATCAAAGCACGGCTTGTGTGGCGGAGCTTTGTGTATAACGTGAATTCGCGAGCCTCACACCCCGGTATGAACCAGAAACGGGAGATGACCTCAGGGAGGACAAGCGTTTCTTTCTAGCTAGAGGTGGTGTCAATGCTTAAACTAGCTGGCATTTATACTATTTTTCACCTATGTGGTTGTTGCTGTTGCGAGGCGCCTCGGATATATCGGTCGATCCGGGACCGATGGAGTCATTCGTTGGCTCACTTACGCCCCCAAAGGGCGGGGAAACGCAGTGTTCAGGAATTTTAATCGGTGGACCGACCCTGTCGCTCCAAGGGCCCACCTGAGTCTGGGTCCTGAGGGGCGGGCTAGAGCGTGTCGAATTCGATAAGGACTATCTTTTGGCTTGGTTCATGACGGAAATCCAATTTCCAAATACGACATCGTGCGGTTTTTATTGTAAACCTATATTTGGCGACATAGTGGCATGGGACGCTGATGTCATCTATGATTGATATTTATGATTGTTTTATAAAATTAGAAACTAACTGGAAACGAGCTAAGACGGATGGTTTCCTGGGTATTGGTCTGATGTTGGTTTCGGCCTTCAGGGTTAATACCTAGGGAACCGTTCTCTTACTATTTTACAGTTGGAGTCTGATTAAGAATTCTTTTGTTTTATTCGTATCAAGCATATTTTGGCCATTATAAGGTAAAACTCTATCATCCGGTTTGCATTGCATTGTGTGATGGGAACTGAGTCTTATAATGGCTTCATTTTTATAAAAAGCATTGCGATGTTTAAAAGATTTACTTGTTTTAAAGCACTGGCAATCCAATGGAGAAAACCCGTTCCGCGAAAGTGGCGTGGTCCTGTGATTAGCCATATTATAAAATGTGTTAAGTAGATTTCTCATACCAGTCCCATGACTGACTCGTAGTTTGTTTCACTTGCAAACTCGAGTGCCACTTTTTCTACACGGGCAGCCTTGTGTTCAGGTTTTAGTAGGCTCTTTTTGGATAGCTGGAGCAGAAGATGGATTCTATCATTTATCTCTTTTGATGTTGTTCAGCTCTTATTGTACATATTATGTTTGTTTTCCGATGTAGACGTTTATGTATAGCTGAATTGTATTTGTACTAAGTATGATCCTGTATACTGTGTAACTCTGATGATTATCTTTATCTGGTGTATTTATTTTTTTATGTTCTACTATTATCTGTTTATGTGTTATATTCCAAAGATTACCCTTACCGGCGTCAGTACAGGGTTTGGGGTCATCACAATTTGTATCGTACCTATGGAGTGCCCTCTGATGCCATCGTTTACGGTGGGTTTACGGGACTGTATAGACTACGGTATTATAAATGGTGTAAGGGTAAAATTGTAATCCCGCTTACGCTATTTTCAGTATTTAAACTTTACTGAGTAGACACTATAGTGATAGCGTATTTTATTATCTATGTATTAGTTTAACAGATCCTTGAGAGATGGAGAAATCCCGTAACATCTCTTGAGTTACTTCACCCATGACACTGATGTTATTTCTTATTTTGATTTAACTAATATGAGAATGATTTAGTGTTGATCCGAATGTTTGTTGTGTTTTCTTTTATGCAATACGCTCGGGTCAGCAGAAGTTGCAGTTAAAGAAGATTACTTTGCCTTGGAGATCGAAGAAGAAGATTTGGTATATATCTAATATATATGTATTTCCGCTGCACTTTGTTTCCGTTGCTGTTATGTATATTTGCATAAGTGTAACTCCGATAATCATTGTATGTATAGCCAATGTATATATATTTCAACTGCTTTTAACTGCTATTTGTTTATTATATATATATATTCCTTCCGCTGTGAGAACTCTGTTATTGTTTTCCTCTTCTTCTTCTTCTTTTCCCAATAACTACCTATATTTGTGATTTATTTGGGTTGTGTAACAACCCGGAATTTGGGGCCAATTTAAAATTTTCATTTTAGAGATTTTAAAGGTGTTTAAATAGTTGAAATGAATTATTTTAAATAAAAAATGACTAGAAATTTATTTTGATTGGATTTAATACGAAAATGTTTAATTTAATTATAAAAGGAATTAGAAAAAGGACGGTAGTTTGAAAAGTCAAACCTGAACTTTGACTGACTGTACAGGATGCAGGATAAATCGGATTTTGGTGAAACCAAAAATTATTTAAATCTGTTAATGAATATCTTTCTAACAAATCTGAAAAATCGAAGTTTCATAGCTGGAATCAAAAGTTATGCCCAAATGAATTTTCAGAAAGGTCGTTATAAAGAATATATCGCCCTTGAAAATAGACATTTTGCATACGACCTCAAAATTTGACGAAACCACTTTCGTTGGATCCGGGATGTCTAACTATGGCTAGATTTAAAATTTCATGATTTTTGAAGTTAATATGTGAGCGTGGCAAAGGAAAATGTGTTTTGGTCAATTACAATTAAATTGGATCGACCAGAAAATGGCCATTTTTGAAACGATCTGAGAATTCGATGAAATTTGTTTTGTTAAGACCGTATCGTCAAAACATAACCAAAAATAATTTTTCAGGATTTTTCTGACTTCGTATGTGACCCAGGTAAAATTAGAAAGTATGTTCGAATTTAATATTAAAGAATTAATTTGAAAATAAAGAAAACATTCTGTAAACTTCAGAATTGGATCTCGGCAATAGCGCCATCGCGTTCAGAAGGCATCAAAACATATTGTTCGACAGTCGTTGGGCTCCGTTTGGAGATCGTACGGAAAAACCCTAATTTCTGGAATTAATTAAATTAAAAATAAAAAAATACGCTCAAATACGGTATAAATACGGGGCCATACGCGTCCTTCTTCCTCTTCGTTTTCACAGCCGCCAAACCCATAAACAGCTCAAAACTTTGAGCTCCGATTCCTCTGAATCCATGGAGAATTAACATATGCCCTTTTGGACTTTTTTTAAGCTCTCATCAATCTCTTCCATCTCCTACAAGAATCATCTCCCCTCGTGGCCTGTAGCTCTCGAATCGCGAGCCCAAACCCGCGCCCTTCTTTCCGCCGCCGGGCCCTACAGGCGCCACCGAGTTGGCCACCTCCGACTGGCAAACATCCGCCTCTCCACCCCCTTCGACCTCCAACAAACCATTCCTGAAACTATCAACTACAGCTCGCAAATACTCGAATCAAAAATTTGAAGAAAAAAAAACTGAATTTTCAAGGTATTAATTACTCAGTTTTGCGACGCTTTTAATCGTTACAGTGACAGTTGTAAAAAGTTAGTTTCTAATTTATATATATGAACTTCAAATTGAAATCTCTCAGATCCGAAACCGCCGTGACTTTGAACACGAGATCTGATCAAGTTTGGACCTTCATTTTATATCTAAGCAAGGTAAGAATTTATTTTTAATTAAATTTAATTATTATTCTTGTGTTATGTGAAGTTTGAGTGGCAAATATAAATGGATCTGCGATGGATTTTATTATAAGTTATGAATCTGAATTGTTTGTGATGTTATGATATTAGATCTGAAAATTTAAGTGTTAGATCTGAGTTTGTTGATTTATTAGGATCATTTATTTGTTAATCTTGTCAATCATGGTTTGTTGATATTTACGAACCATATGTCTATATGAATTTACACCGTATGATGAAAATTACATTTTTCTATGTAATTAAAATATGAATTTACACCATATGATGAAAATTACGTTTTTCTATGTAATTAAAATATGAATTTACACCGTATGATGAAAATTACATTTTTCTATGTAATTAAAATATGAATTTACACCGTATGATGAAAATTACATTTTTCTATGTAATTAAAATATGAATTTACACCGTATGATGAAAATTACATTTTTCTATGTAATTAAAATATGAATTTACACCGTATGATAAAAATTACTTTTTTATTTGAAACCATGATATGCAGTTGGTGATGAAAATAAAAATTACTTTTTTATTTGAAACTATGATATGCAGTTGGCGATGAAAATAAAAATTACTTTTTTATTTGAAACTATGATATGCAGTTGGCGATGAAAATAAAAATTACTTTTTTATTTGAAACTATGATATGCAGTTGGCGATGAAAATAAAAATTACTTTTTTATTTGAAACTATGATATGCAATTGGCTAGGAAGATAAAAAGTACATTTTTCTATGCAACTAAAGTCATGAGATTTGCAATGCAAATAAAAGTTACATTTTTCTATGTAGCTATGAATGAGATTTGAAAGACGAAAAGAAATCATTTTTTTTATAAGAATGAGAAAATTGCATAGAGAATAAAAATTCACATTTTATATGTGGATTAAGGACGAGGATTTACATAGTAAGAAGAATTTCATTTCTATTATGTAAGTGAAAAGAGAAATTTACAAAGTAGGTAAAATTCGAATTTTTACATATAAATAAAAGAAGGAATGTGACATGTAATGAAAATTTACATTTTTATTAATGTAAATAAAGTAGAAATTTTCACCACATGAAAATTCCATTATTTTTAATGTGATTAAAATATGAGTTTGCATTGTATGATTAAAAAATTACATTCTTCTATGTAATTAGAATAGGAGATTGCATCGTGTGACAAAAACTACATTTTTTTATGTAAGTAAAACATGAATTTCCATCGTGTGATAAAAATTACATTTTTATATGTAACGCTGATGAGATTTACAATGTAAACTAAAAATTACATTTTTGTAATGTAAGAAAGAAGTAGGATTCACATTAAAACTAAAAAAAATTACACCTTTATATGTAATTAGTAATAGAATTTACATTGCAAATTAAAAATTATATTTTTATATGCAATGGAGTGATAAGAATTTGCGGTGTAATAAAAATTACGTTTTTCTATACGTAGTTAGGAGTTGGGAACTAGCATTTAAAATAAAATTACCTTTTTGTCACATAGTTAAAGATTAGAATTTACATTGTAAATAAAAACTACATTTTATTGTAATTGGAAGACGCGAAATTTGCATCGTATAAGAAATTACACTTATTTTCAATGTAATCAGGACATGGATTTATCGCCGCAATAGAAAGTATAATTGTAGGTGATTAATCAAAATGAGAATTTGCAATGTAAAATAAAATTACATTTTTATAATGTAAATAAGAAGAAGAGTTTGCATTATAATTAAAATTTGCATTTTTATATGTAAATTAAAAGTAGGATTTTGTAATGTAATCAAATTTACATTTTTACATGTAAATTAAAGAAAAGAATGGAGTTTACATTTTTAATGTAAATAAAAAAATGAATTTAGGATATTGTAATATTATTGTCATTTTCAAATGAATTAGAATAATATCAACGAATAAGAATGATTTTCAATAAGTATGTATATACGAGGATTATTTGGAAAGACCGAGTTACTCTCATTCCAAATAATCATACGACGTAAAGAATCGAAGTATGAAGACGGCGTGTGAAGATCGTAAATCTTCCATCGAGAGGACAACGATCGAGGCCCTGATTTGACTTGCTCCCAATTCAAGGGTCATGGTCATTGCCCAAACGTACACGTTGATTTCATGGGTTTGGTTTTCGATCAGACCCAAAGCATAAGCTAATAAATGGATTGTGTGTCTGACATCGTACTCCGTTAAATATTACGTAACTTCACGAGCCTCACAACCCGGTGGAGTCTAAAATGGGAGAAGGGAATGCAGGGAGAGCAGCACGTTTCTTTCTAGCTAGAAGTAGTGTCGGTGCTTAAACTGTCTGATATTTTACTTATATGGATGATGGAATGAGGCGCCTCGGAAGGTCCTATAGGATTGGGAAACGTGTGTTCAGGAATTGCCAATCCTCAAAGCTGTATGTGAGGACCGGCCCTGCAGCTTTCCAAGGGTTCACTGCGGGGGATCCCGAGGCATTAGCTAGAGTGTCTCGAATCGGTAAGGAGCTCCTCCCTACTCTTGGCTCATGATGGAAACCAAAATCCAAATACGACCCTACGAATTTGATTGTATTACTAGTATGGAGGCATAGTAGTATGGGATACTATTCTTCCTAGGATTTATACATTTACTTTGAAATGTTTTTTTTATATACTCTAATGATAATACTTGGTTCGTATTTACCGTATTTAGCATGTTTAATCATCATAAGGTAAAATCCTATCCTCTGGTTTGCGTTGCATTGTATGATGGGACTTGGGTCTTATGGTAATTCCATTTTTTCAAAAGCATTGCGTTATTTTACGAATTATTTACTATTGTTATGACACTTTAAATTATGCACGACAATCCATTGGAGTAAACCCGTTCCGCGTAAGCGGCGTGGTCCTTGGATTTGCCATATTACTAGTAGTTAAATTAGTTAAGAATTTTCACACCAGTCCAACGACTGACCCGTTGTGTTCGTTTCCACCTTTTTGCAAACTCGGGTGCCCTCCTTTCTACACAGGCAGCCAAGTAAACAGGTTCATTCTTTGCTTGGAGTCTTTTCTTTGGAGCTGCTTATTATCTTTCTTGGATTTGCTTTCGTGGAGAGGTGATGACTTGGAGCTTGAAGACATCTATCATTTGCTGCTATTGCATTTCTCTCTCTTTAATTTTAGACATCAAACTTGTTTCATTTCACGTTGTTTTATGTTGGAGTTGGAACTTATTTCATTTTCTGCAAACTTTATGTAATAATTTTGAATTCTATGACTGCGGACTTTCTGTAATTGATGACATTATATTTCCGCTGCTATGATGTTGTTACTCTATGAATTTCCTATGCTATGTTGTATCTGTGATCTGTATTATTGTATTTATGTTGTATTCCAAATGATTATTCCTAACTTTAATTCCGTGGAAGTTTAGGGTTATCACAGTTGGTATCAGAGCTTTGGTTAAACTTAGCTTTGGAATATAACATATTTATAGTAATTCGTTTACGTAAAATTAGAATATTCTATGGCGAAAATTTCATGTGAATACGTAATAGTCAGTCATTCTATCATCATCTTTTCATCTGTCCTTTTATCTTTATCATTTCTTCAAATCACCATTATAGTTGTTCTGACTCTTTCCTTGATTGTACAGAACTAACTAGAAATTAGTGCCGCTGCTGCTAGAGCTAGAAGAAGGCAAAATACTACCGAAACCGAGGATCCCACTGTCCAATAAACACCACCACCGCAGCCCTTTGATTTGGATAAGGTGGCGAAGAAGTTCAAAAACCTAGGAGGACCGCCATTCAAGGGTACTGAAACGGTGACGCAGGCTCAAGCTTGGCTGAGGAACTGCGAAAAGATTTTTGGAGGATTGGAGCTAGAGGATCAGAGGAAAAGATTAGTGGCTTCATGGATGCTATAGGAGGAAGCTCAAAACTGGTGGGGCACAGTCACGGTTGAGGGACTGCAGATAATATGTCTTGGGCAAGGTTTAAGGAGCTTTTCAATGACAAATACATTCCAAGGCAAGAGGTAGAAAAACTGCATGACGAGTTCGCCAATCTGAAGCAAGGCGACAAGACCATCTCAGAATATGTACGCAGATTTGAAGACCTCTCCCGCTATGCCCCTAAATTGATTCAGGATGACTTTCAGAAGAACAAGAGGTTCATAAATTGGCTTGCGAGAAAATATATTGATAGAGTCACTGCCCACATCGACCTTTCTTTCAATAGGCTGGTGGAGTTTGCTT